>DVZL01000676.1:0-21556 GCA_018236625.1 Lasaia peninsularis
GAAGCTGGGATGAGCCTCTTGCGTGAGTAAGTTTACCGGCTACCCTCCCATCCAATAGGTGTCAAGCCGAGCACATTTCAATCCCGGGCAATGTAATGCTTACTCAGAATAATCTGAAACACATTTAAGAAAAGCTTCGCTTCGCTTCGCGGCTAACGGTTTTAACAGCCATACTGTTACACCACAGAGTCGATTAACGTTTATATAGTCATAAAATAAGAGCTACTGTAAAGAATTTTTAAGAATAGCAACATTTGTGTATTTAGTAGTCAAATGAACTTCTAAACTGGGTAAATGTCCGTTGCCTTTACTATCGTCGTGCCTATTGCCGTATCCGGTCTGCGATAAAATCAATATTCGGGTCACGAATGGTTGCGAACACCTCGTGCATAAATTATAAAAGAAAGCGATTTTGCTCGCACACATTTATACATATCATAAATCTGTAAAAAAAGGTTTCTTTATTTTGGTTATTCCATGTATTCGAGAAAGAGGTTACTTTTTATGTTACGCAACGTTAGCTATTTGTAATTTACCTGAATCAGAATTTCTGGTGAATTGTATGTTCAAAGTAAGAAATAAAAGCAAAATTAACGATTTTGAAAAAAAGTCACAACCGTTAAAATCTAATTTAAATTAATCTTTATTTGTCTTAAATAAGGTACATAATGGTGTCAAAATAAGTTTTGTTCTACCTACTTAACCAGTTTTAACTGGTATACAAATTTTTGCACTTATAATAATTTTGTATAATTACTATAACAATTTTAAAACATCAAATTGAAATTAAATAAAAATAAACAACATAAAAAATAAATATTATAAAATTACATAATTAAATTTTATTATTAAACAATTCCTTTATATCGTAAAATCATTTTTTTTGACATCCATTTCGACAATTCCTATTTAAATTTCTGTATAGGTGATTCTTTAATATTATTCGGTATTTCATTATATACTTCAATAGCCATATCATGTTTTTTTTTTGTGTAATTAAAGAAGAATAAAATCATCAATATTCTCTTTCATTTGAAACCCCACTCGAGTATATTTGCAGACAACATCCACTACCCTACTTCTACCCATCGCCATAATTGCATTCTCATGATTCGGTTAAATTGATAAGGTAGCCTAACAGACCTAATATCCCGACCATAGGACCTATGGTGTCCATAGACCGCGGTTATCTCCTACCATCAACAGATCCCAGCATGCGCTTGTTCAGTGTCTAAACCTATAAAAAATTGTAGTGTCAATTTTTAGTCGAATATTTAGCCAAATTGGTTATATATAAACATAAATAAATATAACTGGACAAATCACACCAATTGATCTAACCCCAAAGTAAGCAAATTAAGTGCTTGTGTTATGGGTGTTAGTCAACGATAATAATATATAGATATACTTAAATAGATACAAGAATAAATTTTAATAAACACCCAGACCCGGAAATACAAAAATCTATGTTCGTCACACAGATGTCTGTCCCCATCGGGAATCGAACCAGAGCCTCGCGGTTAATCGATGTGGTTAGGCATGTACTTCCTTTTTTATTTTTGTGAAAAGTACCTTAACTCTTTAAAAGGACGAACTTCTCAATTCCTCTGTGTATTTGTTTCTTTTTTGCATATTTGTTACGCGATTACTCCGGCAATAAGAAAAGAAAAGTTCGGTGAAGTTATAAGAGCCACTCGGTTAGCAACAAGTTAGTCCGTATCAAAAAAAAATAAGAAAAGCGATTATGAAAATCCTCTTTTCGTAAGATAGTTCATACCTCAAGAAATACTTTAACAATGCCAAAATTATGAAGACTGTTTTCTGAAGTGTTACTGTTTCTAAAATTGTATCATCAAAATTCTTTTAATATTACGTTATAGTATATTCTAAGCTGATTTCTTATAACTTGGACTCCAGAAATTCTCGGCTAGTTGCTAATTTACATGCCCCCATCGCGTGCAAGTCACCATCGCAATATTACCACCGTGGCCACCTCACCACTTTCCTACTTTATTACGCAATAAAAGTATTGGAACATTTACTATCATGTTACTATATCAGTGCAGACCTAACATACATACATGTGTAATTAATTAATTGTAGAAGGCCAATTAACATTTCCAACTATTTATTAACTCGATGAATAATAATACGTTGGCTTTAAATATAGCTGAAATTGATGAAAGTTCGAATAATATTTTTTACTACAGCTCCGATCGCATGTATTTGACTCATTACATGTTTGAGATTAAATAAATTGTCTCCGTTTCGATTTTAAATAAAAAAATAGGATAACGTTACCATTCAAACCGGAACACGATAATGTTATTAAGGCGGCTGGAATAGGTAGGGCGGTGGCTCCCTACCCGGGCGAGTTGCTGCACAGTACTCTACCACCAGTGGTCAAGTTAGACGTGACCCAGTTAACCTATGCTCGCCTATTACAAGCTACCTGGTGGGGAGGCAGATGCTCTATTCTACACAGGAGACCCGAACCAACACAGGGAAAAATGCAATAAAAATTGTGATCATAATAGAAAAATAAATTGTACTTTTTTTGTTTTTGGTCGTTTTTCAAAATAATTGGTTAAGCGATGACCACAAAACTTATATAGGACCGGGATGGGACATTTTTAGTAATTATTGTGAATTAAGGGATTATTCGCTTAAAAAATATCCAAAAAAAATATAGAGACTGATTGAGAACCTTTTTAAAATTAACCTTAAAATTACCAATTTATTCTACTAACGGGCGATGGGTTTGTTACATCCCTACACCGAATTCCGCTTACGTGTTGCCAATTTTAAGGGACGTGTTACGTTGACAACCTTTGTTAACTTTAGTCTGTAACAACATTGAGGTAAAATTAAAAAAGGGTAGATTAAAAAAAGGTCAAAAACGAAATTTTGATTACAAAGTGGACAAACAATTTTAAAGGACAAAAATGTATGGGATGTTTTTAAAATTAAACGCGTGATATTAATTCAGTTTTTGATATTCCAATTAAAAAATATTTTAAACACAGTCTCGCCGTTTGCTTATTTTGAGGTTAGGTCAATTCGTGTAAGCAATAATTTCAAGTATACCTATTATTTATTTGTAGCCCGCGGCGTTTTTTGCTTTTTGCTTATTTTGATCGGTAGTCTCAAGCTGTAGAGTGACCATTAGTAATGAGATTTTTTTTACATTATAATAATAATCCTATATAGATTATTATTGTTCCTTAGGTATATATTTTTATACCTATATATTTTAATCTCATAATATACAAAGGCTAATCTTATACAGTATTTCGCTAATTTAAACATGTATTTTGTTATAAATGGACATTGTCCATTTTAAAATAATTTCATATATTACAACGTATTCAGGTTATTTAGCCTGCTGCAGACGGTAGAGAAATCAGGACAAAAATAGTCTATATCTTTTTAAAAAATCTACATACATCTTAAACTTTTAAACGTGCAATTTATTTATTTATACCGGCGATTTCTAACGGTTTCGTTGAAATTTGGTGCCTAGATCAATTTTTACCCCCTGTCCAATATCAAACATAATATTTGTAGTTATTTTTAAAGGCCAGTAATAAAAGCAATTTCAACACGAGAAGACGTTCGTTTAATTCATACGAAGACCTTCAAAACAAAGTGTACCTTAAGTCAATAAATACCCCTAAAACCCCTAGGTTTTGGGGGTAAAAATTTGATCTAGATAGGAGGTCTTATGGAATTGCAAAAGACGACATCTATACAACTCTATTGGTAGCACTTGGTGTGTCAGATGGCAATTTTAACTACCGAGTGAAGCTCGGTCGCCCAGGTACTTGATATTAAAATAAAAAGTGGTTCAGCCGTTTTGAATCGACAATGGGGCATACACACAAACATACATTAATATTATTAGTTAGGATTTTGGGCCTTATTATACTTGATGGGATTGCCGGCGAGCGTTAGATACCTTCAAACTCGTAGTAACATTGTTGATTTTGTTATGGAAGTATTGCTTGGACTTGAGAAAAAATAAGTATCATGTAGTTTTAAAGCAAAACAAAAGAGAGGAGAGATACTATACATATGCACCCCTGATTAGCCGATTATGTATTATCTTGGGATGTAAGAAGTGACAAAACCTTATTAGACACAAAGCTAACCCGGGCAACATTATGTTCTTTATATTAACTAAAAAAAAGTATAGTCCATAAGTTGTCCTACTCGAGAATTAAACCCTGGACCTCACGAAATATCATTAATTCAATCATGCAGTTTAATTATAATAATAAATTTCCAACAAGTTAATTTTCATTTAAACGAAATATAGACATTCCTATTGCAAAAGAAAAGTTGTATCTTAAAAATATTTTTATATACAGCGTGTTCAAAGCGGAAAATCGTGGCTCATTCGCAACAATGTGATAGTATCGCTCCAGTAAATTATTGCCAACCCTCATCCGTGAAATACGAGGGATATTAACACACTGTATTTTTATAGCGGGGAGTGAATTTACTTGTTCCTCGTGATTTATGTAGAGAGTTGGAAGAGGATCACAAAGTCATTGTAGGCTGGTATTACCGTCATATACTGCGAGATATTTAAAACATATTTAATTACACTTTGACTGAAAATTTACTAGATGGAGTTTTTATCAAACAACATAAGCGAACGGAATATAATCATGATGATCTTTCAATGAGAACCACAGTAGATTTAGGGTCATAAGCTTTAAAACATTAAAGACAGATCTTCATAATAAAATAAACTGTATGCAGCGTTCACAAAAAAAAACTTTAAGGTTATGTAAATTTTTTATTAAGTTATTTATTTATAAATGTTTGTATTTATTAAGTAATTAGGTATAGATTTTAAAGTGAGGACAAAGTATTAATTATTTTAAACTACTTGCTGCCTGCATTGACTATAATCAAGCTATAATAATTGCTCGTGTTGGTCACAGATAAAATCACGCCCAAATTTTCATTGCCAAGTTTCATTAAAATCATTTGAGTAACAAAAATCAAACCCTATATCCATCCATTTTTTATCCATACTTTCATATTTACAATATTAGTAAAGACGTTTTATTGATACGCGCTAATTACTTACCTGTGAAGTTGACAGTAAACTATCAAGCGCAATAAGTTCATAGCGAACTATCAAACGCAAGTTCATAGCATCCATAAACGTACAAAGTTCATAGCAAACTGTAAACACGAGAAGTTACAATATATTTTTTTTAAATACGCATGCTTATTTTTTATCAACACACTCTCAAATAAATTTAACTCTTAAAACACTTTTTTAATTACGTTAAAGTAAAGCGTATAATAAAAAATACATATTTATTTCACCAACGTTCTCATAGCACTATATTAATTATTACTGTTTTAAAAACCTTTTTTTAAATTACCTATACGTATAAAAATACAAGTTTAAAAGTGAATACAAACATTAACTTGTCTAACTGATTTACTTATTTCACTAACACTTTAACAAGACCAAAACTTACAACGGTTAAATTAGAAGTTAGTTGGAAGATCGTTAAACTTGAGATACAAAGGTTTCGCCAACCGAAAGACAATTGTCACTGAAACTACTGCGAAACCACAATTTAAATTACAACGAACTAGAACTTTTGTCGGGAAAACTCGTCCATACTTTATTAATAGAATTTTTATTTGTTTGAAAGTTGTGGAACTACTAGTTTAATTAGAAAAACTTTGAGTGTACGCTGAATGAGTCTTACAAAAAAAATCACGTGCGAAATATGAGGGATCAAAAACTGCTGCAAATTGCTGGGTTATAATACTAGCTTTTGCTTGCAGTTTTGTCCGCGTTTGCTTTTCTATTATTCACAAAAAAATTTCTTCAGGAGTCCCCACGTGTGTGATGTTCTAGATGATCAGACTTGTGCGTAACTAAGTTTATCAGCTACCCTACCCTTCAATCGGAACACGAAAATGACGAGCATTGCAATTTTAGGTAGCCGTTCCCGTTACCATCTGCTATAAAGACGAAGAATAATAAAGAATATGTAAATGTATGCATGTCTAAACGCTATTCTTCTTTCACCGCAACTCTCCTAACAAGACCTTAAAATAAAACTTGCAGCGGTTAATTCAGAAGTTAGGGAAAGACAGTTTAACTTGAAACACAAAGGTTTCGGCGACCGAAAGATAATTGCCGTGGAAACAACTGCTTAACTTCCACTTAAATTACGGTTCATAACTTGAACTTTTGTTAGGGAATGGCTAAAGTTTTATTGTGCTGAATTTTCACACCTTCAAGGGTTCCGTAGTCAGTTGGTTCACCATTTAACTTTATTATATCGCTATTTATACTTTTCTCTAAAATAATTATTTGCCTTTATGGGCGTAAAACTTGTAATAAAGTTTGGCATGTCTTTAAATTAATTCCATATTATTCATCGTTGGCGCTTGGTGAAACTTCATCTAATTCATAATATTTTAAATGAAATACATTTTCACATATAACTTATAGTTGGAAATTATTTTCGAAATAATAATCTTAATTTTCAGCCCTGACGGTGCTGTAAAAAGTGAAACCGGTTGGCCATTTCAAAAATAATTTTCAATTATAAGCTATAAACAGAATTTTATTATCTACTTGAGCATGTTAACTGAAGAAGCTTACTGCTATCATTACCTACAGCAATAATTAAACAGAAACAAAAAACGTGTAAACAGATTTGGTGTCATTTTCTTGACAAAAAAATATTAAATTTATGTTTTAAATAATCAGTTTTATCTTCATCGCTTTGTGGAATTCAATAGTATAATTTTTGATTACACTTGTATTTTTCTTTACTGAAGCCTAAACACTATTAAAAAGTGAAAGTGTACTAACTTTAGGTTAAGTGCAAAATACAATGTCAAATGAAGTGTAAAAGTGTTATTTAAAAATTATATTTTTATTTACCTAAAGCATATTATTTATTATATATTATCACTTTGCTACGACTTCTATTACGCGATGTAATCAATTCTTTAAAAATAATAATTTTAATTGACTGTCTGAAGTGCAGCTTTGAACTCATAAAACACTAACCTTCTTAAAGTTGGTGCGGGTGTTTTTTGTTGTGTTCATTTTAATAATTATAAGTAAACTAAAATATAACCCTGACCTTGCTCACGCGGTTTTAAGATATCACATTTTTGTTTTAATTAAAAATTCCTTCAATATTACGATCTGACTTTTTATTAAAGAAAAATTATAATATTTGAGAAAGTTTTCAGTATTATTTTTGTTATATAAATTCACAATAATAAAAAATATAATTTTTACAAAAACTTCCCTGGATAATATATATTATGTATGAAGTGTTACTTTCCGCGGTCTTATACCCGTTTGACATTTACTGTTTTCATAGTCTATGTCTAAATTGAGAACAAATAGCGTTGTCTAAGTTTATGCGCGTACAAGTTTCGTTACTAAAAATTCGCAGATTTACATAAGCTCTATCACATTCTAAAATAATTTCGGTTGAGGGTCATCTTGACCCAGTGAGTTGCTAGCAGGGTTAAAATTGTTTTTGGGTCAATTTTATTTTAGCTGCAAACAATAATAGCGTTGGCAATTTGTGCCAACACTAAACTAAACTAAAAATTAATTTTTGTGATATCAAATCACGTTGGATCTTAGTTTTATAATCTTCTTAGTCTGGCCATAAATACTCCTCCCCTTCAGGGGAGAGTGTCATATGGGGACAATAACTTAGAATATAAATAACTTGTAGGAAGAGAAGAGAATGTACGGGAAGAAAGCCAACGAGCAGAACCCGTGCATTCTCCCGATGTTTCAGTCCGTAAAACCAAGATACGGTTGGAAGGGCATTGGTGGTAGCGGGATTGTTCCTGGCCATAAATACTATTACAGTTAAAAATAAAAAAAATATTACATTTGAATTTAGAATCTTTCACTTTTATGCGATTGTTCATTGTGTTTTCTCATTTTGGCGCAAATATATAATACAATATTTTGCGATATTAAAATGGAGTGCCCATAACAACACATGATCAATAACCAAATATAGTCCTTCCAGCAAAACTCGGCGCTGGATCGTAAAGCTCGTTCCACGCAGTCTTGGTTGGAAACGAACGTTTTGGACTTCATAAGAGCTGAAGACTGGCCGTCGTTTAGTCCCCATGACGAAAAACGTAGAAGAAACACTGAATGTGTGCTATACACGATTTTACATTACATACTCATTTGCAATATTAAAGTATTTGAAGAATCGTTTCTTTGGTAAAGTAGGCTGTAAATTTACTTGGCAACGCAAGCCTTTTGATGGTTATAGCCGACTTATGTTTCCTCAGGAAATGCCTCTGCTTATTTATCTTCCAATACCATAAAAAAATTAAAGGAACTCAAATAAAAATGGTAGAATCACTTAATAGCTTTAAAAGGATTGAACCGGGTGATGAATATTCAGTGTCGAAGATTTAATAAAGACAGGATTGAGTTTTTGAGTCAGTTTAAATACAATTTTATATTTAACCAACTTTTAATTGACTTTACCCAATTCTAAAAGTTAGAATACTGGAAGTTTATTGGATAGTACAGATTTGCAAACGATTCGCCTAAAGCGTTGAGGGCATTTGTATCTCTGTCTACCCTTCCAGTGATATGGGCGTGACGAAATTGATTTTGAAAGTTGTGTCTCGTATTACAATGAAAGAAAATTGATTTATCAATCACACGTGAAAATAAGAAAAACCAAACTCAAAATAACCATTTACTTAGAAAATAAAGTTATTATTAATAGTAATTCCATCGCCGATCTATAATTTAGACTTGTAAATAATGTACAATTCCGTAAAGGTATTTTTCTACGTGCCCCCAGATAATAAAAACAAAGTTATTATTAATAGTAAATCCATCGCCGATCTATAATTTAGAGTTCTAAATAATTTCCAATTCTGGAGAGGTATTTTTCTACATGCCCGTAGAACGTGCTACGTAGATAGTAAATAAAGTTATTATTAATAGTAAATCCATCGCCGATCTGTAATTTAGAGTTCTAAATAATTTCCAATTCTGGAGAGGTATTTTTCTACGTGCCCCCAGATAATAAATAAAGTTTTTATTAATAGTAAATCCATCGCCGATCTATAATTTAGACTTGTAAATAATTTACAATTCCGAAGACGTATACTTATATTGACGCCAAGATAAAAGGTTATCTGCAAAACACCCCTAAATAGAGTTGAAAAATACTGCCAAAAGGATCAATTCGAATTCAGCTTGATCACACATTCGTTGAGAATTTATACGTGACGCAATGTCAATTATTTGAAGAGATGTCAGCCACATACCTAACAGATAATTGAATATATCACGAGTGCCTTTTTCCTAATAGCCATGCTCATTGGAAGTCGGGATAATAAATTGGAACGCGTTATGCTTGAAGAATCCACTTAATGTCGGAGCGAGGGCAAAGGAACCGCTCTACGAACAGCCATGCTTCCATTTGTATTTTAATTAAATTTTTCTGATGTAATAATACTTTATTGATGGATAGTGATGGGAATTTTGTATTTGTTTGAAGGTGTTTATACGTATTTTTATCGTAATATTAAAATAATCTTAAATATTGATATTTAAAACTGATAATTTTTAAAATTTTGCTATTCCCTGTTTCCGAAGATATAAAAGACGATAGCAATAATTTTCTCTTTTTTATTTTTACCCATCTCTATTATTTTTTTAAACTACCGCAAAAAAGGAGGTTTCTCAATTCAACGAATTATCATATTTTTTTTGTAGGAAAGGAAATCATTAGATTCCGGTTTCCTTATCATTGGATCAGATAAGGAACACGGAATCTGATGATGGCATCCTATAGAAATTGAGAGGAGCCTTCACAAATTGTAGGGGCAACTAGTTCATTTGTTAATTTTTTAAAATTTGAAAAAATTAAAAAAAAAATGTTAACACTGCATTTATACTTGTTTTTATAATAAGCTTGTTTCCAATCTAAAAAAATCTTTATCTTGTAAAAATAACTTCTTTTAAGAGTAAGATTACAATGTCCTTACCAAAAAATAAACAAAATTTTGAGTTGATTTAGATAAATGAAATTGTTTTTTTTTTCACTTAATTACACTACAAATTTTTATGACTGTTTATAAAAATAATGATAGATTATGTAGTCTATGATCGATAATGTACATTTAGTAAAGTAGAATGGTGTCTGACTTTGATGCACACGGTTATGGCTTCGAATACTGGCTGCCTTATACTTTTAAATTATATTTTTTTTAATTTCAAATAAATTGTTATTATTATTTTTTTAAATTTCAACAAAAAATAACGGTCATGTCCATAGAGCTACTCTGTTAAGGTTTGTGTATATTTTATAAAAAATAACTTGCGATTTTCCGTAATACACTACGTTGCAGATTTTTCAAAAGCCCCCCGGCTTTATTATTTAAAGCATGATCAAGGTTTTGGAACCTCAAAGGTAGAAAAAGAGCACTAATACGCGCCATCCTAGTTATCTCGTATGCCTTTAACATTATAAATCAATATTAAACTGCAACACAAGTTCAGATTAAATTACACATGAAGCCGTACTGAGCCGTTAATTTGCAGAAACTGCTATGCGGTTGGTGCAAGACATGTCTCAATACGAATAATTATTCTATAACAGCAGGAACAACTAGCAGCTAGCTATTATAATTACATAGTTATAGTAGCAGCTAGCAGCTGGCTTCTATAATACATAAATATAGCGAGTAAAAGCTAGCAAATAGCTGGCATTATTACAGTTATAGTAACAGCTAGCAGCTAGCTTCTATAATAGATAAACATTAAACATAGTGAGTAAAAGCTAGCAAATAACTAGCATTATTACAGTTATAATAACAGCTAGCAGTTAGCTATCATAATATGTGAATATAACGAGTGACAGCTATCAAGAAGCTGTTATAATTACAGTTTTAGTCACAGTTAGCTGTTAATGTAAAAGTTACTTAGCTATATAATTATAAAAGTACATAGTTATAGTAACAGCTGGCGGATGGCTACTATAATACATGAATATAACGTGTAAAAGCTAGCATACAGCTGGGATAATTACAGGCTAGCTTTTATGTTGAATTTAAACAGCTTTGATTTAATTAATTGTAGTAACAGCTGGCAGCTGATTTGAATTTTCAATTAAAAAAAAACAAAGTATATTTAATTAACATACATACATATCTTCATACCAGATCTCTCGCGGAGTAGGCAGAAACGATCGAATGCCAAGTGTCACGATCCCTGCATACTTGCCTGGCTTCCTCCTATATCTATACAAATAAATAAAATTGGAGTATCTGTATATAATATCAAAATAAGCGTTTTTTACTAAATGCACATATATGTTTACAAGCTACATATACCAAAACAGTATTTTTTAGAATATTTGTCTGGCTGTCTGTTTATACTCGCTAATCTTTAAAATGGCTAGACCGATTTTGACGAGCCTTTCACTAGTAGACAGTTAATTTAATAAGGAACGGCTTATACTACTTTTATTTTTGGAATGTGTAAAACAATTACATAAATAAGCGGACAACGTCGCGGGCACAGCTCGTGTTTTATAAACATTCAGGCATAATAATAGATATCTAATCCCAACATACTATTACTTTACCCTGTAGTAATTGAACCTGAACCTCATCGTTAAGCGCCACGTAGAGAATACGCTAACCCTCAACCATACTGATCAAATATGAAATAATAATTTGTTTACGAAAAGATCGATATGTCGTAAACATAATGAGTTTGTCGCAAACAAACTCGTAAAGTTGGCTCCAACGCCCCTTATTACACTATAAACGTAATGCGAAATATGACGCACGGACGGACAAGTTATACCTGTTTTAATATATTGAATTCATTAAGATGTATATAAATAATAGACAAACATGATTATATATGTACAGGCCAAAGACTTATGCTTAAGAAATCGCATACTTTTGGCTCAAATATTGAGCTGTTTCAGTTAATTGTTATAATTATATTAGTCTAGTAGCTGTCCGCGACTTCGTCCGCGTCTTTATTTATACATTTTTAAAATAAAAGTGTTCTAAACTATTCCTTATTATGTCAGCTGTCTGACAGTGAAAGTCTCGTCAAAATCGATCCAGCCGATTCAGAGATTAGTGGGTACAAGCAGATGGAGAGACAGACAGAAATTCTAAAAAAATATTTTGGCATTTGTATATACTTCATTTTTACTAATTTTTATAGATTCAAGTTTAGTACCAAATATAAAAATAGATAGCGCTATGCATTTTTACATTGCGTCTCAATTGATTCGGCTTTAATTTACTTATATACATAATTTCCCACTACATTTAGCACTCTAATTTTGAATATTCGTTTAGATAATTCTTATAAATTTAGCGAGTGTGTCCTCAGCTTAAATTCGCGAATAGATATCGATTCTTCTAATAATAGACCGGCGGCCGACTGCACCATAGGTATTTGTTTACTTTTTAACTTTTCATAGACCTATTGTTGGTGAGGCGGTAAATAGAAAAACGATGGGGCGTTTTACTTAAATTGGTTTTGAAGGTTTTGTAACCAAAGTGTAAAAACGGTACCCTATTAGTAAGAATACATCGTCTGTCTGTCTGTCTATGTGTCATAAGGTTGTATCTATCTAATACCTTTAAGCGTGCAATTCTTGTATATATCAGCGATTTTGGAAACGGCACAAACTAAACGGCCCCCTAAAAACAAAATTTGAAGAAAATTTTGTTTTTAGGGGGTTTTGGGTGTGATAAATCGATCTAGCTGGGTTTTATTTTCAGATTTTACTTATTAATTGTGTTTTCGTTGAATATAAACCTATATCATTACAATACAAAGATCAACTTCGCCAGAAATTTCGAAGTTAAAATAGCTTCGTTTTGAAATTGGGCGCCTTGAAATGCAGGTAACCGGGGTCCAAATCTCACTCGGATTGTCTCTTAAATTTTTTCTTTTTGTTTTGAGTTTTTCACAAAAAGTTCCTTCTTTTTGTGAATAAAAACTCCAAAAAAACCTTATGTACTAAAAAAACACCGAGCAGAGGTCGGTCATCCAGGTACTGCTCATTAACCGTGATAAGTACAGTTGAAATTTTGTATGATGTATATCTCTTGCCGCTATCTTTCTCTTTCAAACCACCGAAAAATATTATCCAGGAATGAAAGTTTATCGCCTCTGTGGTGTAACGGTACGGCTGTCACCTTTTAATACCGTTGGCCGCGTAAGATCCCGTGTTCAATTCCCAGGTTTACCAACCTAACTAAATTTTCAGTTTATTTTGAGTAAGCATTACATAGCCCGGGATTGGAATGTGCCCGAAGTGGCGAAAGGTTTTGCTCCTATCACATCTTGGCTAATCGTGGGTATTCTAGTATATCTACTGGACTTAAGAGTCGTTTATACTAGCACATCTCTGTCTGGATAGTAGGCGTAAAGGTAAAAGGTATGAAAGTAGCCCTTATCCGTAATAGCTTAAAGGCAATGATATACCCTTATCTCAAATTACATTATGACCTATCCAAATATTGTGATTCCAACAAAAACAGTTTATCACATTTAGTCTTAAAACAAATTGTTCTATTTATTTCAAGCCAAAATTACGTCCTCAAGTGACCTCATTACCCTCGTGTCCCTCATCTTTAAACCACGTAATATATCCTACGTATCCCATTATCCTAGATTTTCCGTATTTGTGGAGCGCTCTTAATGAAGGTGCTAACTCAACACAGGTAATAAGATGTCTAGGTCGACGAACACAAGGCTCTAAATTTTTATTATATTCCTAGCGGTTTTATCAGCGTATTAAAGAGCTATGGCAGATTTTTAGTTCAAGGCATTGAAAGCGTCTTAAAATTTCAAGACGACCAAAAATCATAAAAAATTTTTTTACGCATTTCGATATTTCATTCATATTTAGAAAACTCCATGTAAAAGAGTAGTAAATTAAAAGTACAATTATGTAAATTCATTTCTCGTAGTGGCCATCATTGTGTCTTCTATTAAACTAGATATATTTAATTCATAGACGCTAATGTTGGATGTAACTAAAATGGTGTATGGAGAGCTGCCATTGCTCTTTACTTCGTTCTTCGTCAGGAACAATTTTAAATTGGGTTAAATCTGTCCTGGGGAAACTTATATTCTTCTTTATATGCCTTAAGATTGGATTGAATAACAAATATACATTCAAACATCGTATTATTTAAACAAATTCACAAATGTTTGCTTTAGATTTTTAATTAATATTAATCTAATTCAATAAAATATAATATAATTAAATACAAGTAAAAATAAACTCGCTCTATCTTGTTCGTCTAACAATAATGTATTTCAAACTATATCTAAAATAGTGAAAGTGTTATGACTTACAATGTTCCAAAAATGACGCGTACGCAATAACCAATTACAAACTGCACAACGCACATACATTTACATTTCTATGTAAATATACAGACGTCATATTAAACGTAGTAATCATTAAGCAGAAAGGCTAACATATGTAATAGTTATCTACACAAATAAAAAAATTGGAGTGTCTGTACGTAATATTAATATAAACGTTTTTTATTAAATGCATAATATGTATATTTACAAGGTACATATACCAAAGCAACATTTTTTAGATTTTTTTTCTGTGTCTTTCTGTTTGTCTATCTGTCTGTTTGTATCCGTTTATTTCTGAAACAACTAAATGGCTTAGGAAACTTTTATTTTAGAATTTTAAATATTTTGGAAATATATAAAATAAAATTCCCGAGTAGGACAACCTGTTCTCTGAGTTTTTTCAGTTTATTTTAAAATTAGTATGAGTTTGCTTGAGCTTGAAGTTGTATTTAATGTAGTGACGGACTTGCCACACATCACATCATAGTACCTCAGCCTACCACTTCGACGATATAGGCGTGACAATAAATAGATGGCAAGTCCATCGCCATATCGGGCACAAGTCCAATTTCAGACAACTTATGTTTTTCAGATGAACTGACACTCCGGAATTTAATCCAGCACCTCATGCGTCAAAGTCGGACACCGCCTTAACTTAACCACAGAGGCGTTAATATTCAGAGGCCTTTAAGCTAATGTTTCAAGTAGATCTCATTATCCTAGGTTCTTTGTATTTATAGAAACCTGTTAATCAGAGCTCTGACTTGGCACGGTACCTAGGTCAACAACCGCAAGGGTCGATGTGGGAAAAGGGTTAGGGCTGTGTGAAACATTGTGTGAAACTAACAACGCGATTTTATGTTATTGCTATAATATTATTTTCTACTAGCTGTGCCCGCGACTTCGTCCGCATTTTTATTTAATTATTTTATACGTTTCTAAAACAAAATTCTAAAGTAAAAGTAGCATAAGCCGTTCCTCGTTAAAATAGCTATCTGCCAGTGAAAGTCCCGTCAAAATCGGCCCAGCCGTTTCAGAGTTTAGCGGGTACAAACAGACAGACAGACAGACAAAAATTCTAAAAAATACTGTTTCGGTATTTTTAGTACCTTGTAAACATACATATGCATTTAGTAAAAAGCAATTATTTCAATATTACTTATAGACACTCCAATTTAATTTATTTGTACAGATGATATTGCCACTAATACTGAATATTTTTATGGTGTAAGACAATAAAGAAGCACACCACGCTCGTGATGGTAAGAGACAACCATGGCCTATAGATAACATAGATTTTGTAGACGTCATTGACTATGGCTGGAGTTTAGACTTGTGCTAGCTTACCTACTCTCCAGATAGGAACATGGTAATGTCACTATGATGACAGGAATAGGTATGATGGTGGATGGCTAAAGTTACTTTATATCTACATCAGTAGTATTGTTGAAGGTGACCCAGTTAACTTTCGCTTGCATCTTACGAGCTGCCTAGAAGAAAGGGAGATGGTCTATTCTACTCAGGAGACCCAATATAATCCAATAACTATCAAATCGCTAATTTGGACTTCTTATTATTTATTATTTGAGACTTATCTTACAGTTGCATGTTTGTCGATCGGTTACAGATATTGATATGTTATAATATTAACTGCATATCAGTCTTCGTCATGATAAGTTGAGTCATAAACATAATAATTATATTTTCATGATTATAATTTTAAGCTTATTTTTTAATTAGGATTAACAATTAATACATTTTTTCAATACTATATGTACTATATTTATCAACCTCCCACGACCAACATTCTTGGGGAAGTTTTAGAGGACACTAAAAAGAAAAATGGCGATCAAAATCCCATACAAGTCAAATACCCTAAAGAGATATCCCGCAGTCGTGTTAAAAGTCAGAGAAAAATATTTATAGTTCAAAAATTCAATTTTGCGATCAAGTGAGGCACTCATGTGTACGCAAGCTAGATGGACGTGTAATAGATTTTTGAATGGCGGCCATGTTGGCCCTCTCAACCGGACGGAACCGGTTTTAACTAGCCCGCACCAGTTGCCACCGGCAAATGTGTTTTCTAATTCCGTTTCAAATTGTCGTTGCATTTCAATGAGATTCTTTGAAAGATAAATTTAACACCAACTGCTCCAGATGGGAACTTTATCTGTTTTTTTCAAGTTTTGTTTAGTAACTAGTGAAAACTTACTTTCGGCCAAAGAAGTGCTTTATGCGGGACTTATGCGATCATCTTTAATATTGTGAATATTTTAAAATCAATATCAAACATACAATATTCCACGTCTTTAATAGAATCAAATAATTATGAATGTAATAAAACAGTTATAACTGTTTTCCTCAAACAATTTTTATGGAGAATTACATTTTAGATATCACTACACAGTATAAAACAAAGTCGCTTTCTCTGTCCCTATATGCATGCTTAAATCCTTAAAACAACACAGCGGATTTGGATGCGGTTTTCTTTAATAGATAAAGTAATAGATAAAATGTATAGTAAGTATACCCGAGCGAAGCCGGAGCGGGTCGCTGGTATTTGATAAAATATTGAAATAACTTCTTCTTACTTATCGCTTCGTCTGTAAAAAGTAGATTACCCTAACGATCGATCAGATAACGATTTGTACCTAATATGTAGTATGGCTAACTCTTTCTAAACTGGCCAATATCTTTCTTATATTGTGGAGTTAACAGGGTCAAAATAAACCGTCCATATAGACTAAGATGGCCGGCCCTATGAGAATGTTTAATATTGACAAGTCGTTAAGAATCTAATCTCCACTACCTTTAACTACGATTGAACCTATCATCGCTGTCTATGAAGCAAGTATTTGAAAACTATTTATAAAAATTCCAACAAAAATGAAATCGCCTCTGTGGTGTAAATGTTTTTTGGATTATTCTGAGTAAGCATCATCAAGCTGAGTTAACATCAGTGAGATGGTGGTCAAATATTTGTCTATTATTAAATAAAAAAAATAAAAAAAGCATTACATTGACCGAGATTGGAATTTGCCCGAAGTGGCGATAGACTTGCCACCTATCACATCATTGGCCCTAGTACCTCGGCTAATCGTAGGTGTTCTAGTAGGTATATCTACTCGATGGACTCACGATTCGAGGATATACTAGCACATATATGCCTACATCTTCGGATAATACGCGTTGAAGGTACTTTTAAAAATATAATGTAATAATTCAAAACGCCAACCCGATGATGTCATACTTTTTATGCTAGGAATTCAATGACATGGACAATGCTATGGACAAATTTTAATATTACTCCATTAATATCATAGTTTATAAAATAGAATAGAAAAAATAGAAAATGAAGAGATTAATTAGTGTGAAGGCGAGAATGTGGAGCTATACATACACGTATGAATGACGCTTGGCACTCAATACTCTTTGTTAACTTCGAGGAGTTAAGGGAGATTGTGTGAAGATATGTATGTATGTACGTGTAGATCATTTAAGCGATACATATGACACGTCTATACAACCGGATTAGAACACGGTTACCCCTGAGAAGGTCCGGATGAATTTATGTGATCTACCATTCTAAAATTTGTTATATAAAAATTATAATTATAATATTTTTTTGTTACAGGCGCAGTTGGCGGAGATGGCGACGACAGCGATGATAAGGAAAAGGAAGAAGAAGCAGAACGCGAACGGCAAGAAGCCATCCGCGAGGCTGAAGAGCGGCGTAAGGAAAAACATCGCAAGATGGAAGAGGAGCGGGAGAAAATGCGCCAAGAGATTCGGGACAAGGTGAGACAATAGCGCACATATTCAACGAAAATTTTATCCCGTGAAATGAAAACCAAAAAAAAAAGTTTAGGATAGAATAAAAGATTTTATTGGTTGGTATGGATAAACTGCAGTAAAAACATACACTGACCTAGTGGTGCGCGCTTCGGACTTCCATATTCCAGGTTCACACTCCGCTATATATCAATGAGTTTTTCTAACTTATGTACATTTTCTGAGTGCTCTTATGATAAAGGAAAACATCGTGAGGAAACTTGGGATTTTTGTCCGATATGGCGACGGACTTGACAACCATCACATCATGATGACCTAATATCGTCGACTAATCGTGGGTGCATAATATGTACCTCTACTCACCGTTACGGGAATATTAGTTCGTTTTAGGCTCATAGAAAAAATACGAGGTCCAGAAGGGTAGCGTCAAAATCGAACGCCGGCTATATTTTAGGCTTTCAGCAGCTAAATGCTACTCAACTGACTTATGTATTTCTCTTAGCGAAATATTTTCTAAATTTTCGTGATTTTAAACAAACAAACATTTAGAGATGTTTTTCAAATTATTTTCGAAGTATTTCAAATTCTTCATCTAGAGTCGACGGTTGTCTCTTTCTATCAGAAGACGGTTTTAGTAAAATTTTGACACAAAAAATATTGAAAATATCAAATATTACGAGCCTTATTGCTTTTAAATATCTATTTTTTTATGAAAATTGAAATTCTCATCTAACCCGTTGCAAATGCACATAAACCCCTTCAAACTTGAGTTCGACCTAATTTTCGCTGCGTAAAAACTAAAAAACTAGCGCATAGGCAATTTCAAACATTAAAATTGCGCTCTCACATACGAAATTACACAGTAACGCTAAAGGCTCTTCAGACGAACGAATTAAGCGTCACACAGTGTGAAAGGGCACTTGACCTGCTTCGTCAAATTAATTGTCGGAGCCTAAAACGCTTTATTTTGAACCTTATGTGATTGGAATAGGGGACAAATTGGTTGGTAATAATTTTTAAATTGTAATTCAAACACACGAGATATATCATGATATTGACGGGTTCATACGTTCAATATGCGCCAGGGACTATTGATGGTTGATCTCATTTATTTCCGCGTAATTTTATGTTAAATAAATATCATCATACCCCTATCCCCGCAGGGTTAGGCAGAGGTATACAAATCCAAAGTTAGCCAACGATGTTAGACCCAAAGATATGACGGGTGGCAACGCCGTCACCGTATTGACCTTAAATCCAATTCTAGGCAATGTCATGTGTTTCAAATGTATTGACTAAAGTTCATAAAACTAGTTGCCCTTCCCGGGAATCAAACCTCGTGTGTCAGACACCGACTACGCTGGACCACAGGGACGATTACACGATTTTTCAATTTATTTAAGTACACGCCTAACGCTACTTGCCATCCCTGAAACTCAGGTTCGATTCCCGATATGGGTAAGCGTTTGCGTGATGAACTATAATTTATTTACTCTTAACTCCAAAATCAATTCTCAGATAAAAAACGCACCAGTGCCATCTTTGATGCTTTTGAAGACGTGCTTCTTAACCTCAGCTCTGACTGCTTTTACACCTAAAATTTAAAAATACAGTATGTGATAACAAAACCGGTCAAGTGCGAGCCGGGTCGCACTCTAAGGGTTCATTACCATCTATAAAAACGACAAAGATCAATCACATTTTCCTTCATGTATTCATTTAATTTGTTTTTAGTATGTGTTGTTATAGCGCCAACAGAAATACGTCATCTATAAAAATTTCACCTTTCTAGCTATTACGGTTTATGAGATACAGCCTGGTTACAGACGGACAGCGAAGTCATAGTAAAAAGGTTCCGTTCGTACCATTTGCGTACGGAACCCTAATAAAAACCAATCTGGATTTCCACATCCTATGCATAAGAGTTGTTATTAACTTAAAAGTTTAACATAAAAACACTTTAGACAAAGTGCACCATATTTCAGTTTCCGTTCGAGCGTCTAAATTCCTAATAGCAGCCATTAAGTGGAACTACTAGTCAAAGGCTGGTGTAATAAAATTTGCGAGTAAATAGCCCATCAAAGGGTTCCGTACTTCGCTACATTAGCACATTGCCTGAATAATTTTCAACTGTACTTTTGTGAAATTGACCCGGGTGTTTAGTTCTAAGTTCTAACTTGAAGGCTACTTTCTCTTTATAAGTAGCTCAGAACACGGCGAATTATACAGTTCAAACGGCTTTTTAAATAGCGGACTACAAATACGAACAAACCCTTTGAAAATTATATTTACCTGACCTTTATATAAGCTTATTATATTTATCCTGAGACTAGTAATAGGTAAGAAAACTCTTATTTTTTTATATTTTATTTATCATTGGCGCTTGGTGAAACTTACACATAAAGAATTCATATTTTAAATGAGAAACACATGTAGCTTTTCACATATAACTTTAAGACCGTCTTTCCTTCGATTTCGCTCGGTCGATTGATGTCGCTGTAATTGTTGCACTTTTTACTAATTTAAGAACAAAGACTTCAATTGTTTAGAATTGATAAACTTATATATTGTTCTCGAGCGTTGGCAGCGCCCTACTCACGCTTAATTATATAGACAGAGCGAGTTTTTCCACCCGAAAATCCACCTGGTTGTTAGAAAAATCTTTTATCATTTGTAATTAATTCACTTAACCAAAGAAAAGCTACGTCCATCAATGAGGGTAGTTATATAAATGTCTAATTGCTGCGACATTGTTCCCCGCTTTAACTCGGGCTCCACCCCACCATTAAAAGTTGCCGATGACAAAAGTTTCGTGAGTTATAAAGGCGGGTTGCGACTTCGCGCGTCATTGCATCATTATATCGAAAGGGCTTTTAATGAATATTGTTATAGTCAGTGATATATATTTATGGATTTACAATATTTTAAATATTTCCTTAAGACCACCTTAAAGTCGTTAAGTTGTATAAGTACCTGATCGCTATTTTGTATAGTATTGGACTTATTGAAGAAAATACGCCAACTGTTTTTTTTATATCGAAGCTGCAGTAATTTGAGATAATATTTTATTTTAGTTAAGTAAACTCGTTTTCAAAGCAAATTCGTCTAAATAAAGAAAAATACACATTATTAAATATTACTTAAAAAAATGATAAATATATTTATCAAATTCAAATGGAACCAACGAAGAAGTGCCTTCTTTCAAACAAAAAAGAACCTGGAAAATTCGTTTAACTATTACAAGCTCTGATACAAACCTGGTCAAACCAGCGGGGCTATTGTGTATCTTTTTGACAGTTAAATGATACGAACTCCAAGCTCGAATTTTCGTATATTCACTGT
>DVZL01000677.1:0-21552 GCA_018236625.1 Lasaia peninsularis
GCCCACTGACACCCTTGATTTGTATAGAAAATGACATCAACAACGTCTCTAGTAGGGGCCGCACGGCGGTAATTCTGTGCTCTGTGGCCGTATCGGACACAAATCACGACGTTTATCTTTACGGAGAAAGCACTCGCAAATGGATGATGAAATTTAATTAGAAAAACTCGTTGGTTTGGTTCGAACTAATTGGTTACCTGGACTACCGAACTAATTGTCGCGTGTACACACGCGTATGTAATATTAAAATAAACGCTTTTTACTCAATGCATATTATTTATATTATGTACAAGGTACATATACTAAAATAATATTGTTTAGAATTTATGATTGTCCGTCTTTTTGTACCCGCTAATCACTGTAACGACTTCGTGTAATACTATGCATATATGCAGTGATTTATTAAATAGTTTTTGTACATCATAAACAAATATGTTATACATTTCAGGCTGAAGCCACCAGAACGAGGAGGTAGAATATAAAAGCGACCCCATCTCTCTCCCGTCAAAGCCGAGAGATGGTCGTCGAGTGGTTTTAGTTGTTAAGAGTCCGACATAGCTTACCACTTCTACTGAAAGTGTGAACGGGTATGGATTACCACACTTTTTCAATTATAGGAAGTCAATTTTGGTTCATAAGCCTTAAACAAATTAACCTAGCCACAGTTTTTTTTATAATATAAGACAGCGAACAGGCACTTGGGTCTCCTGATGGTAAGAGACAACCTTGGCCTATAGACACCATAGATGTTGTAGGTGCGCCGCTGCCCTGTAGTCGGGCTGTTAGACCTTGTGTGCAAGTCTACCGGCTACCTTACCCTCCGGGCCGGAACACGACAATGTCATTATGTGGATCCCTACCCGGGCGAGTTACTGCACAGCACTCTACCACCTAGTAGTAGCTTGACCGATTTGAATCATTTTGGTGTTGAATTATTATTTGTGAGAGTCCAGGGAAGGTTTAAAAGATGAGTAAATATGAAAATAGTGCTAAAATACAGTAAAAATAACAATTTGGTTTTTCTTTAGAACTGTCAAATGTTTGATATTCGTTCTGTCGTTCAGAAATCAATAATTTTTTTAATTCGTTCAGAAATAATTTTACAACTTAGAACTTGTAATACTTTTGTTTTCTTTCATGCTAAGTACGGCACAGTTAGTTAGAAATATTTATGAATCTTAAATTGAAATATAGTTTGCTTTTAAAAATAAGTAACTATGAAAATAGCTATATTTTTCTTTGTTATGATCGTATCCCAGTTTGACTGGTAGGGTAACCGGTAAACTTAGGTACACAAAAGACTTGCAATCCTCAGGTTGGCAACGAGACACTGACATCTTTGTCTTTAGGTTTAGTGTATTTAGCAGAAAATCATGTATTAGTATAACATGCCTTAAAAACTTACTTAAATTTTGATATATTGAATGCCTTATTTATGAAGATGTTTTACACAAAATATGAGTTTGTGATATTACAGTGTAGTAAATTTTACAAACATATCTTAACGCTAAAAGAACAAGACCCTGTTTCTGTGGGCAGATAGTATCCAGTGTCAGAGTCACGATTTCTATATGCAAAACATTCTTTTAAAATTCTAAAAATAATTTGTTTAATACTAGCGACCCGCCCCGGCTTCCCACGGCTATACTTTGCAAGTTATATACATGAAAAATTTCTCTTGAATCACTCTAAATATTTAAAAAACTGCATTAAAATCCGTTGCGTAGTTTTAAAGACTTAAAGGATACCTATAGGGACAGAGAAAGCGACTTTGTTTTATATCATGTAGTGATAAAGTACAGACGTCATTAACTTTCGTCTATACCTCGCTTCGTACGGTACGGCCTCGGTGGTCTAGTGGTTAACGTTTATGATTTCAATCCGACTATATGCATGCAAGATAGTATTTGCGACTGAACAGCGAAAACAAACACACATAATTTTCTTCATTTCTTGGTCGATAGATGTCAGCCAATGCAAAAATGACATTTGCAGCGCGGGAACTGTCAAATCTGACAGCTTAAATCGCTATATATACCTACACACATTTTACAATAAATAATACCCTTGGCCATTTCTATGGTAAATTGTTATGGTATTTTTTATTACTTATTTTGTGGTTTATGTATATAAATTAGTTACTTAGCTTGAAATTTCTAACTGAAATTTAAAAACTCCTGGGTCTCCTTAACAAAACGAATTGTCAAATTATAGTGGCAGATGCAATAAACGCTTGTATAAAGGAAAGCGACGAAGAAATTGCCGATAGTTTTTAACTTTTCTAATTTTATTAAATTTACATTTCGTAATATCCTTACATAAAGTAAGTAGAAACTAACATAGTAGAATGAAATCGGTAAAGTCCTCAAATTACGGCGAGACAATAAAAACTGGGAATATATTTTATATTTATATCAATTGTATTTTCTAAATGAATAGCAGTGCTTTGTCTTTTTTTCATAATTTTTATGTTTTTAGTGACTGCATTTTTAAACACAATGACATTTAATTTGAACGGTTTCTAAAAATACGATAGATTTTACGAGCGTTTACCAGATTGAGCGTTTAGCAAAATGGCGGCGACATGTTTAGATATTAATAAGGATTTCGTCGCCAGGTTTATATTGCAAGAACAGGACGACCCTTTTGCCATATGTGCTACAGGATTTGAAATTTGTTTATTTAGCGGAACCCACAGCAACCATTTGGAAATTGTTAACAGGATTAATAGAAATGACGCCGACGTATTATTCACAAGAGTTTTATTTATCGGTATTCTTAACAAGTAACTTAAAAAAAACCAACGATAACTTTACAAAAAATGACTAGTACCTACATGTGTAAGTTCCACACGGTGGAGTTCTAATACTTAGTTCAAAATATATGATATATAATGATTTTACAGTTTTATTTCAACTCTAACATTAAGGTACAAAATAAGTATTGCGCTATTCTTAAAATATAAAGATAGGAATGTACAATAGAACCCTCAAACAAAAGCCATGAATCATACTTAGGTACTCAAAATAAACCAATATGAATCGAGAACAACTTCAAAGTTCAAATACAAAGTTTGAATGTGACAAGACACTTTTAAGCGCACTTCATACAGTGTTAAATCGCGTTCTAGATATAACTTGAAATTTTAATGATCTAACGGAACTAGATCTTACGATGTCATTATTACTTACCTGTATAAGACATCGTTAGCAAGCTATTTTAGTCTGGACAGATAATATTTGCGTTTGACTCAATCATTTATTCAGCGGTCTGTCTGACGCTGGCGACATCTCAGGGGAGGCCAAAGCCCACGGACGATTTATTATCCCCTCTAGGAGAATCCAAATTAATTAATCAAACCTAGCCGTCACTCAATGCACAATCACTAAAGTTAGCCGACTCTCGGCGCGAGCTTCCTTTTCCTGTCGACAGTGCGACGTATCATTAATTGAAATAATTGGCGACTTTCTAGATTTATTTTTTCACGCTGACAACATTGTTTGACACATTTCTAAATTTATATTTTTTTATTTCCACGAATTTCATTTCGGACTTTCGTTTATCTGTGGAATATTTGACGTCCGATAATCATATATTGAACAATTTAGTAGTCTTTGGTAAGAAGTTTAGGCGGGATGGGAAAAAAAATGGAGGCAGTTTTTTTACAACCATTGAGTTCATGTACATATTGGGGAAAATTAGCTGTTGTTGGTGACAATTTTTCAATCTCCAGTTAAAGGGAAGAGTTCATGAAGAAAATAATCGATGCCGCCAAATCTAACTCGATGAGCCTTACCGCTTTACGTTTTTTCATTTATTTATCCCTTTAATGGGACAGGCTAAGACACGTCGCCATACTGCCTAGTCTGACCGTATCATTTTTGTATTTGCTTTTATATATTCATATCTTCAAGTTCCAGCCCGATGTCATTATATCTTCGTAGTGCATCACAATCAATCGTATTTTAGTCCTAGGCAAGATGGTGGCAAGCTTGCCTAAGCTGTAAAGAGAGATTTGGCAGTATCGGAAAAATACCTACACGTTATATACAGATTTCTTCACTAATTCTTGATTTCTTTGCATTGACAAAAAAAGTAAAACAAAATGCCATCCATTTTGAATACTTTATTCTGTATTTACACGAAATATAGTATTTTTGAAAAAACCTGAGCCTGTGTTCAGTTGTGATTACGCCAAAATTCCCCTTACGATTATTTTAAACCTGGTGCAAATTAACACAGTAATAGCAGATACCTACTTAAACCTATACCAAGTATAAAAAAAGTCTTTAGTAGCCTTCCCAATGTAGACAATTACTACACTTACACTACTAGAGTTACTATAGTTATATTAGATACAAATCTATTAAATTATCTACTTTTCTCTACTCTTATAATATTTGAAAAATAACATTTTAATTCTATTGACTTTTTTATGTTAAATGTTTTTTTGTATTTAATTTAAACTTGTATTACACGTTTTTATTATTTTTTACGCTTATTTATACCTACTTGTGAGTTTTTTTTTATAACATATATTGAGAATAGTGTATATTTTTAAACTGTTTTTTAAATGTGTTCAAAACAATGACATTTTTAGGCTACAAAAAACTATGTTTCAAAAAATTGTCGAGTAACAAAAGACGGAACGTGTGGTGTCAAAATTTGAACCAGGTGACTTATACACCGCTACCTGGGCGCGTGCGCTGATCCGCTGGCGCCACCTAGCGCATGAGTCAAGTAGCTAATACTTTATTGTGTTGGTACCTGCGTTTATTACCTTTTAGGGTTCCGTACTCGTAGGGATAAAACCAGACCCTATTACTAACACTTCGCTGTGCGTCTGTCTGCCTGTCTGTCTGTCATCAGGCTGTATCTTATAAACCGATATAGCTAGAAAGTTGAAATTTTCACAGATGATTTATTTCTGTTGCCGCTATTACAATAAATACTCAAATCAGTATAAATTAAAGATGTATAAAGGATACTCCTATACAACAAACCTTTATTTTTCCGTTTTAATATATGTACGGGACCCCTCGTGCGCGACTCTTACCCGCACTTGGCCGGTTTTTTTTCATAAATACGACAACCAACAAATGTATTAATGGATACCAGGGAATATCCACGTGGCCTATGAATATGGTAAGGTTCGTTGTCTATTTTTTAAGCTTATATATGTCAAGTGGTGATGGTATTGATCGTCTCATTGGTCAAAGGGTTAGCGGACAGGTCTAACGCTACCAACTAAACACGTGGCTCGGGTTCGATTCCCGACGGGGCAGGCGTTTGTGTGATGAACGTAGGTACATGTTTATATTCCCGGATCTGGGTGTTTATTAAATTTATTCTGGTATCGATTTAAGTATTTATAGGTGTGTATATATTAGTAAGAGTATCGTTGCCTATCATCCATAACACAAGCATATAAATTGCTTATTTAAGGGTTATATCAATTTATGTAATTTGTCCAGTAATATTTATTATTTACTAGCTTTCCGTAGCTTTTAATTTCAATTATCAAAGTATAAAACATACCCTCTTTTTAAAGTAGTCGGTAAAAAAGTAGCTTATGTGTTATTCTACCCTCATTGGTCGGGGTACACCTCGATAGTTCACCTAGGTGGACCATGAACATTAATGAACATTAATGAACAAAAATGAACATTTTTGTTGGTGGGCTACCTTTCCTTTCTATAAAAAATAATCGCAGAAAGTTATGGTTGGTGGTTCATCTTCAGCTATTTTACTGTAAAATTTCATCCAAATCCGTCCAGTAGTTTTTGCGTGAAGGGGTAACAAACGAACATACAAAGTTTTGAATTTATAATGTTTAGAATATTTATATTTTATTTATAAGTAATATGTGAAAAAGTACACGTCAAATATGTGGAAGTTTCATCTAACGCCAACAATGAAAAATATAGAATATAGTTTTTTCACATAACTTTTACCCAAAAGGGTAATCCTAGATTAGATTTAGCTTTTTTGTCTTTTCTTTTATCAAAAAAGTCTGTTCTTTCAATCCTATAAAAAATGTGACACACAGTCCGATCTGGCGTCGAACACGATGATTCCGATTGTTTGACATAAAGTATTTTTTTGTTGACCCAACAATTTGCATACAAATGTCAGAGCTGACTCGACAAAAGCTCCTTTGTCACCAATCTATCGAAAGGAATCAAAATCGTTTATCTTCCATCTACATTCAATGTATTTGTAAATAATATTGTTGATATTCAATATTTATTAATGCTGTGTGGGATTACTCTTACACTGTCTTGTAACATTTAAACATTGCTTTCGTTTTTCATTCATAAGGATTAATATAAATGATATTAAAATACGTGATAAAATATTCCAAATCTCGTCGATAGTTGTTAAGTGTGGATTTATTTTTATTTACTAGCAAATTATTATAAACAAATTACGGAGCTAAAAAAATGTAGACTTTCCTAAATATTTTTTATTAGCGACCCGCCCCAGCTTCGTATAAAATAATATAAATAGACTGAAGGTGCAGTATGAAGGCAATATACACAAGAATTGTCATGTAATATGTTTCATGTAAAATGGAAGTCCTTACAGATATGGATGGAGAATAAATTCTTATCGGGTGAGCGATAAGGTGCATTAAGTGTTGTTTTGCCACCGTGCGGGTTTACTGATGACTGAGATATTTCTGTTATAACATTATCAAATATTATAAATAATAATCGTCTAATTGGAGTGTATGTTTGTAATATTAATATAATCGCTTATGTATGTATACACGGTACATATACGAAAATAACATTTTTTACAATTTATGTCCATCAGTCCGTTAGTTTGGGCTAATCTTTGGAACGGCTAGACCCATTTTGATGGAACTTTCTCGTAATTTAATCTACAGACGAAGTAGATTAAATTAGCGGGCACAGCTAGTACCTATAATATAAAACGACAAATTGTCATGTTTGTGATTGAAGGTTACATAGCGGTGTAACAGGCGGCGACCTCTGTATACTGTATTACAATGGTGGATTGGTATCGTATTAATAAAATTCATTTATCTGATCATATCTCGTCGTTCGTATTCGCATTAGTCTCGATGTCAACTGTTGTGACACGCATATCATTATCAACTGTTATTTCGATTAAATATACTTTTAAAAGCTGTCTCGCGACTTTGTCCGCGTTGGATTTTAAATACATTACAACATTTAAAATAAAAGTAGCCCAAGAATTATATCAGCTATCTGCCAGTAAAAGTCCCGTTAAAATCGTTTCAGACGTTCCAGAGATTAACCGGAATAAACAGAGCGTCAGACAGACGAATAAAATAATTTAGGTACATGTGCCTTGTAGATACATATGCGTTGTAAGTCAAACAAATGATTTGGTAACTTTTTTATATATTTTTTTATACTGGTAAAACCACTTGGTTCCAATATAATAAAAATACACGTCTTAATATAGTTTTAAGACAAAATTGATGTTTCACTGTATAGTGTAAAATAAAGTCGCTTTCCATTCCTGTCTGTCCCTATGCTTATATCTTCAAACCTATCCAACGGATTTTGATGCGTTTTTCTAATAGATGTAATATGCACAATCGTGTGAAGCCAGGTCGGGACGTCAGTTATATAATAATTGCATGAATAATAGTGTGCAAATTAAAATGAATTCTATGACTTACGTTGTAAGATTGATTTTACAATAATTAATTGCGCGGTATAAAACAACTAATGCCACATAGAGACGGGTACCCGCATAATAAACGATTCGTATTATACCTTCCTTATTGGCAATATGGAATCCATATTTAATAAGGCTTATTAGACATTGATCAGCATGGTGGTTAACGGTTTTGTCATAACTTTCAACTTTTATGCGAATGTGAATGGTTGTAGGTAGTAGGTATCCGTGGAGACCTAGGTTGACGTTCCTTGACCAAAAAAAGGCGAATTTTTTTATGTGGATAAAAATAATTCAATAAAAATTATAGCTTCTTATGATGTTTAAGTACTTAACTAAAGTTATTCAAATTCCGTGTCTGCTCCGAATTAAAACGCGGGAAATATCACAGTCATTTATGTTAAACGTTGACAAGATGTCAATTGTTCGTTAGACATTTCTCGCGTCCATTTGTAGCCTGAGCTTTCGAATCGACGACGCGAAAACTCCGTTCTAGAGCTAAAGATATAGCTTCGTTTCACCGCTAATCAAATTGCACTGCGGCATCACACAATAAATCAAAGTGAGAGTTAGAAGCATACTAATTTTATTGTATCTATTATGCAAACCAAATGACAAGCTTTGATGAATAAATAAATGTCAAAGACGCCGATCATGAACCTATGGTCACAGATAATATAAGATCATAAAAGGTTGTCTATGCATTGATTATACTATATGTTTGCGTTATAAATGTTTCATCAGGGTAAAGGTGTATTATAAGGGTTATTATTAGGACACAACTGATTCGTTTAATGACTTCAACTAGTCACTGTGAATAAGACTTTATGAATGATTTGACAAACGTAATTTAAAAATAATTAAGATACGTCACTGACGCTTTAACGCCAAAAATATTTTGGTCAATTCTTTTCCATTTGTTGTCCAATTACGCGAAAATATATATAGATTTTGATGGAGTTTCAACGCCTTGACAACATCTCGTGCACATCTTTAGTTTCTATAAGTGAGCCGAAATCCTGATAACAGAAAATCCATCCATATCACTGCCTTGTGCTTACCTGTTGAGAAGTTCATATTGATTCTACAATATAGTTAAATGTTTATATTTTTAATTTTCAAAACTAGGTAATTGACGGTAGATATTATTAAAATAAAAATTATTTTTTACAATGTGTTTAATCATATCTAGTAATAATTATAATATAAAATATTTGCACGTCACAATGTGGTAGTACATGTACCTTTTGTAATTAAAAAACTTTTTAGGAACAACCTTTTAAAACATATATTAGGTACTATAACAAATAATTTTTATTTCATTTTATTTTAGCCTGTGTGGATACCAAAAATCCGAGTCCTTTATAGCCTCTTTAATCGCCTCTGTGACAGAGCGTAGACGTCCGACCTTGACGCACGAGGCCCCAATTAAATTCCCGGGTAGGATAAATTGTACTTATGACTTTTTGAGTTTATATTATAAAACATGACTCTGCCTGTAATCGAATTTGTGCCCGATTTGTCGATGGACTTGCCACCTGTCACGTCATGGGACCTAATATCGTCGGCTACTCGTGGGTGTATGATTCTGACTGCCTTAATAGAATACGGGCGAACAGACCCAAAGTTGTCAGGAAATTAGTCTCTTGTTCGTTTTCCAATAACTTTAAATAAATTTGTAAATAGTTATTAAGACTTAATTACAAGTATGAGTATGTATAAAGGAATGAGTTATGTAAGCCGATACTGGTATCACGGCGGCACTGGCGGGTCTTCGCGAAGTCATATGAACATTATAATCGCGTTCCAATATTACGATCGGTGCATGTCTGTCCTTAATTAAAAGTGCGCTATGAGTTATGACTAAAGTACAGTCAGCAGAGAAAAATCTGACTAAAGTACAATCAGCAAAGAAAAAATATGACTAAAGTATACTAAACAGATAAAAATCAAGAATAAAGTTTATTTAGCAAAAAGGACCAATGATCCAGCTGTCAGAGGACAAATAACCCGTGAAGAGAATGAAAACACTAACATGATTAGGTATAATAAATTCGAATTTTGACGATAAATACGAGAATCTGAAGTCAGTATTTGTAGATTATTTTAAAAAAACTCACCTAAATTTAGCAATATAGAAGAGAATCGTGCATAAAGTGGACATATATTGTCAGAATTAGTTTTTATAGATTATTTTATTGCTAGGCCTTTGGGATAAGGCCTTTAGCATAGAGCCTTAAGTCATACAATTTTTACCAGCTACCAACACAAAATCCACCTAAATATCGGTGAAAGCCAATATTGCCAAAGAAAGATGTAATTTTCTTAATTAAATAAAGCATTCAATGACAAACAATCCCCCAAACTAATGATATCAATATGACACGGAAGTCCGGTCTTAAGACTATCAGGTTTCTTTAAATCGATAAGACGTCTTATATTAAATGTCTCACATTTCAATATTACGTTAAGGTTGATTAAAAGAAAGAAAAATAGTACTTTGTTTGTGAAAAAAAAACACTTTAAAATTATTTCGCAAAGATTCACTACAATATACCGTTTGCGTTTAAATTCAATTGTTTTCACTATCTGCTGTAGGCACTGGCAGGAGAGTCGTAGCAAATTCTAAGCTAGTTATGGTTAATCATTAGCGTATTTATTTATTTCATTGTACTTACAGCTAAGCCAATACCTAGATTGATTTATAATTACATCTGTATGTATAAAAGAAAGTTGTGTTAGTAATACTATTTATAACTCAAGAACGGCTGAACTGATTTGGCTAATAATTGGCAGTGAGGTACCTACAACCAAGTGACGGACATAGGATATTTTTTCCAGTTCTGTTCCATTCTCATGAAATTTTGTGTGCTTATTAGATAGGTCTGAAAGTCGGTCAATGTCTATTTTTCATATAAATAAATGGTATGAAGTTCACAGGTACAGGTAGTTCCATATAAAAAAAGCAATTGACGTTGTACATTTGTAAGATGCAATGCACCTTCAGAACCGCTAGAATCAGACAAATAGAATTATATCTATAACATGACATGTCTCTAAGTAAATATAAGTAGGTATGAGTAATCTTAGACCAAACTAGGGTTCTCATCTTCTAAATAGTTTCTAGCTTTATATAAGTTGAATTGAAATATAAGATTTCTAATAAGTCTTTTAGAATTTTAGAAATCTTAAAGCCTGAAGCCTAAGTTACAAACTTTCACATATATGTTAATGATAAGAACAAATACGACAGCTTTATGAAACATACTATATCTAATATCTATAGATTATCGTATATTGTCTGGCAGTACGTCTGTTGTAACAGCGGCCCTGAGACTCGTTGCCAATGTTTACTGAAAATCATTTAGTAACTGCCTCCCTCATAAGTTATGATTATCATGTCATGTAGGTATTTGTTATCATAATATGTTGTTTACTTTTAGCACTTTGGTCTTCCATTTCGGTAGAAGGTCCAGGTTCGAACCCCGCCATGATGTTAAGTTTTTCTAACTTTTGTACAATCGTTGACTATTTATTTATATCTAGTAATTTGTCTAGGTGTAATTTTATTACTATATTTATATTTTTATGTTGTTTATAATGAAAATTTAATTTTATTGTAAATTCTATTCTAAATTCATAATATGATATATACTTAGTACGTACTGGTGTTAAAGTTAAGAGTTTTTTGTCTAATTTGCTTTATATTTTTTATTTTAATTCAATATGTCATCAGAGAAAGTATTTTAAAATAAAGTACTAAATTTGTAATAATAAAGAATTGCATAAAACCAGTGTAGACAAATTTGTACTGAGTTTTAAACTAGATGTCATGTTTGGAATTTTTCGATGATGAATATAGTGAGGAGACTATGAAAGACTAAACTGTTTTGATTTCTCTTTGTGTAGTGAACTAGCTTTTCATTCAAAATCATTAAAATTGATTAGAGATTTGACTGAAAATCAATTAATTTACACAGATATTTCACGTTCATATAATTACCATTTTGAATTAGTTACATATTATGTCGCAAAAAAACATACATAGTTGCATTTGTTATTTACGTAATTAAACCAAGTAGGTGATTAAGAAGCCACTAGAATATCAATACGTGTATTTTATATTCATATACGGATTGTTTTGATACCGGACTGATTAGATCGTATTAGCACATTACAGGCTTCCCGCCTTGAGACCACTGTAACGTGATATCGCTACCTAAGTATTGATATCGAATACTTAAGATCGATATTCTACTTAAGACACTGATTTAATTATGCGGTTGGTTATCGATTAACTTCATTATTTCACTGAAATTGTATTTTACGTTCAAAGTTTATTAAACACAAGTTTTGACTCTCTTACAATGGTGGTAAAAAATGTATGGACGATTTTTTACTGCATTTTTATTTCCTTAACTTTTTTGATAATATTTTTTTGACTAACAACAAAAGAAAAAAAGACTATAGCTTAGAGATATTTTTAATTAGAATCAAGATATAAGGAAATATAGTCGAAACATTGTCTAAAACCTTGATACATGTTTATATGTGTAAATAAGTAGCCCTACCGTAAACATTTCTCCAAACCTGCCACACGGGCATCAAATTATCTCCTTAATTATTTATTACCTCTAAAACGTACTGTTAAACACAAACAACATATACTGACCTACTCAAGTTTGAACCAGACAAATAAAACACGAAAGAACAAAGGTGGTGAAGGGATCTAAATAGAGTGGTCGTTTTAGTAGTAAAGAGCTTGGAAAATAAAAGTGTAGCATCGTATGAACGTCAGGCAGGTGTATTTTTCCTATGGCAGCTGAATTAAGGACGGGATAATTGTAATTTCTTTGTGGAAATGAATAGTGGTAACGTTGAAGGAAAGTTGAGTAAGCAGAATGTAATTGAATTTTTACTTTACTAAAAGTCAGTTAAAAATTTTTCTCGATTTACAAAAAAAAATCTTTTTATTTATAAAAAAATAGGGTCTAATTAGACTGTTTTTTATGATATTTACACGATTTTTCTGCCAATTATAAATAGTTTTTGATGATTATTTTTTTGTGAGATAGTCTAAATTCGTGAAGGTCCCATACACATTTGACCAAGATTCAGCGAGAGCTTTTTAGGTATGCGTAATATTGATTATTATCTTTTCATTTACTGCGCTTAATTTTACTAGATGGAACGATTTAATTTTTAGCTTTGATATACATTGAAGTTTTACGAATATAAATACAGCAGCTAGTGCAGTGTTAGTAGAAGCTTTAAGAAAATTTTGTATCGTAACCATAATCGCGGCGTTACGCAAATTCGATTGGTTGAAATTGCGATAATCATACTTAAAGTTGCGTAATTAACAAATAGCATAAGCACCATGTAGATCTGTTTACCGACATCGAGTATATCCAAGTATAGATTGTTTGGCAAACGGTCGTGCCGCTTGTGTTGACAGACTACAAAAGCGCCGCCCCATTAACAAAATTATATTATTTACTAACTGTTACCCGTAGCTCCGTCCACTATTAAGTTATTTAGCTCTCATGCAAGATTTTAGTGAGATATCGGGATTATACGAAGATTTTACCCGCGTGATAAATTTTGGTGTGATCGACTTACTATAAAATTGACAGGCTTTCTACAAACTTTGTTTCCCTAATGTAGTACCTATTAAGCTCTTTAAGAAAATAATTTAAAAAAATATAATTTCGAAGTTAATACTTACGTCATTATTCTACCTACTGTACCTACTCCTGTTACTGGAGCTGTGCTTTGACAAAGCAGTATGTTTGTCAACTTTGAATTTTATACTATACTAGCGACCCAGCCTGGCTTTGCACGGGTTTATTATCCTATATAATATATTCCTCTTGAATTACTCTATCTATTAAAAAACCGCATCAAAATCCGTTAAGCAGTTTTAAAGATCTAAGTATACATAGGGACAGACAGGACAGACAATAGTGATTATATTAGTTGACGCCCGTTGTTTCGTCCAATTTAACTATTACAATTAAATTTTAGTTGAAAAAGATTTTCAACAGGTAAGATATCTATTTTTTTCTTAATAGCAATTTTTCGACAAATCTCATGGTTTTCTGAATTTAAAAAGATATAAATACAAAATCTATATCAATAATTTATACATTTAAATTTCTCTATAAACGATGTTATCATTAGAAATTTTCCTATTTTATTTACATTACGGGCATTTGAGTGCATTATTTTTAATTGGTACCGTTATCCGACAATCTTTTGGTACCGCAATAAATTTTTGTTTATGATTGTGATGCATAACAAATTATAACAATTGTTTAGATAACTTTTACACAGAGGACAGCTCCATTACCTGATCCCTTTTGTTCGTAGTTCTATGAATTTGTCACAAAACACAATGTCAACATGTTGAGAAAAAGTTGTTTTAATAACAGTATCATTCGGATTTTCGATAAAGTTAAATATTTGATGTCACAAAAAATGGTACCAACTTTCGAAGATCTTAACTATGATATTCGAAAATAAATGATTATGAATAAGTTTTATTTTATTTTAATAAACATACTGCCAGGATTTTCCTGGAAGTCTCTTCGTAGGATCTTAGCATTTTTAAAACATAATTTCTTTTGTTTTTAGTGAAAACAATTTCGGTAAAAACAAAGAATTTAGATATGATTTTAGTTATTTTGTATTTGTAATGACTCATAAACTATGCTACTGTTTAAAAATTTTATTAACATAAAAGTTTTCATTTTACATGTTTCGTTCTCATGAGTGGGGAAGAATGTTATTTGTGTTGTTCCATCTTGTATGTATCACATATCTTCATGATCAACACCTTACGGGGTAGGCAGAGAGCATCAATCGTGAAGTATCACGATTCCTACAAAGTTGGAAAGATTTCAAATTAATTATACTCAATCACTTTTGGCACCTTTGGGGTGTCAAATCACAAGTTTTTGTATACTGTGGCACAAGTCAAGAACTAACCTTAATTATATTCAAAACCTGAATGAACGACCAAAATAGTATGTTAATATAATGAAGATAAATAATTCATTCATCGTGTGAATTAATAGTTGTCTTTCCAACGAGAGCGATGAATGTACAGACATTAATATAATTAATTACGTTAGATAACAAAGGTTTGAATGGCTTTGACTTTTTATTCATTAATTCTTTATATTCTGGCGCCAAGGCTTAATGGGGGTTTTCGCAATAATAAAACGAAAGGTTCACGAATGAGGTTCACGAGTTATCGAAAACCCTCAAATGTGTTTGTGCATTTATTTATATAATTTATTAAAAAAAGTTATTACGTCAAGTTTATTATTTGTTTTTTTACTTACTAAATCGGGTCTCAACGCGTGACTCGACTTCCTTGTTTCGAAGTTTCAACCAAGTTCTATTGGTAATAGTTTAGACTTTAGACCCGCTTTTAGTATAATCAGTACTAATAATAAATCTTTGAACTTACAAATACAAGTAACTGTTTTTTAAGTAAACTATTCCAATTCGTTTTAGAATTACGATATAGTGATATAACTGCCTCTTTGATGTAACGGTACGGCCTCGCCTATTAAGCCCTTAGCCGCGTAGGGTCCCGGATTCAATTCCCAGGTCGGGCAACTTTTCTTAAATATTTTTCAGATTATTCTGAGTAAGCACTACATCGTCCTGGATTGGAATGTGCCCGAAGTGACGATATGCTTCCCACCTATCACATCAAGTGCCCTAGTACCTTGGCTAATCGTGTGTGTTCTAGTATATCTACTGGACTTATGAGTCGTGGATATACTAGCACACCTCTGCCAAGCCCTTCGGGGATAATAGGCGTGGACGTATTTTCTTAATTTATTGATAATATTTCAATTTAATATACGCATATATTGCTTGAGTTTAAAACAGATAGCATAATTAGAGGATATTGACCAAGTATGGTAACTACTCTATATATACGTAATGACAGGAACTGGACGCCATCTTGGATGAAGTGGGGGAAAGTTTGTAATTAGTGACCTGCCTGTGTTCGCCATCCGCCATTCAAATACTATATTTTATACTTATTAGGTACATCATGCTAATGCCTTTTCTTCTTGGGAATCGAATCCTTGCCTTATGTAGGTACTGCATCTATAAACGAGTACACTAACCGTTGAACTAACGGATCCCCCGTTAGTAAAAAAATTTTTTCCCAATATAATAAAACTAGCTGTTCTGGCGATCTTCGTACAGCCCATTCCGTGTTGTTATTTTTTTAAGTTTTAATGGTTGCTATCCTATTCCGGACTAATACTCAAAAATCACTTGTTCAAGCCTTTCTAAGTTATAAATGGTGCAAGATAAAAAGATAAGCCCGCTGAGTTTCTTTCGCTGGATCTTCTTAGTTAGTGGCCGCGTTCCGATCCGGTGGTAAATTATATAATTATTCAGAGACATCACAAAACGCTTGTAACGTATTTATGAAATATAATGTTTTCTATTCTATTATATTCTATATAAAGACATAGTATATTGTTTGTATTTAAAACTGGTAGGTAACTTAATTATAGGTTAGCGGCCAAGTATGATAACTCTTTATAATCGTAATTTGACAAGTAACGACGCCATCTTGGATTGAGTGGGGGAAAGCTTTCAATTAGTCGAACTGCCATTGCCCATCTGTCGTTAAAGTGTTTTAATTTAAACTCCCTAGATCTAGATGGCGTTTTATGTTTTATTAGCACATTGTAGCGTATCTATATCAATAAAAATGAATGGCTAAAAAGTGTTGCTAAGCTCAGAACTAGAGAATGTCTAAAACCATTTGGTTGATTTCCTTTTTGCTGAGTTTGATGAAGACTGAGGTAGGTTGTTATGAGAAAAAAAATACTGGGAATATTTTTAGGAACATAAATATTTATCTACTGCAAAAAGAAATGAAAAAAAATGGTTATATGTATGTCTATAATGGTAAGTCTAGTCGAAATCGGTCTAGCCGTTTTCGAGATTAGCAGGTACAAACAGACACAAAGAAAGATAGGACAGGCAGACTAAAATTCTAAAAAATATTATTTTGGTATATGTACTTAGTAAACACACACAGCATTTAGTGAAAAGCAATTATTTTAATATTACACACAGACACTCAAATTGATAGACTCCTATCCTTTACCAACCAAACCAACGGGAGAGTAGAACAGCTATTTTTAATGGTCAAATTTTTTCATAATTTAGTTAAATTATAATCGATTCCCACGATTTCGTAATCGAGCACAATCGAGTCCGATTGTAATTGGAGAAGCTGACGGGTAGCAATTTTCTGCACCCACAGCTTCTGTTTCCCAGAGGCGATCATCCTAAACACGACAGCATTCTACAATCGTGGAATTGACAAAAATAATCGTTTTTAGGGTACCGTATTCAAAGGGTATAAATGGTACCCTGTCACAAAAACTCTACCTTCCATTTGTCTGTCTGTCAAAAGGCTGTATCTCATGAAGCGTGATAGCTAGATGGTTGGATGGATTTTTTGGCCATTTTTATAATACGGAACCGTTCGTGTACTAGTCCGACAAACTGTGTTTTTTTAATTTTCAAATCAAATTTAACGTAACCATGTTATTTTTGTGATATTCACTTCCTAAGGTAGTTTTTAAGGCTAGAAGAAAACTGCTCATAGCTTAGTGTATTACCATCCTTGACCATAATACCTACCACTTACCACTTACCCAGGTGAGTTGTGTGTCATCAATATCTTCTTTAAAAAATTAATATATAAGGATATACTGAACTATATTCTCCCAAAAAAATATAATATATAAAGACACGCTTCAGATTTCCACATCGGTAGTCCAGATTCGAACCCCGCCATGTATCAACGAGTTTTTTTTTAACTTAAGTACATTTTCTGATTGCTCTTACGGTGAAGAAAAACATCGAGAGGAAACTCGGGATTTGTGCCGTTTTGGCGACGGACTTGCCACCTGTCACATAATGGATGCATACGTACCTCTGCCTACCCTTTCGGGGATATGGGCGTGACGATATTTAATATTTATTATATTCTCTGTGGTGTAGCGGTACGGCTGTAGCTTGTAGAGACCGTTAGCCGCGGTGGGTCCCGGGTTCAATTCCCAGGTCAGGCAACTTTTCTTGAAATGTTTTTCAGATTTTTCTCTGTAAGCATTACATTGCCTGGGATTGGAAGGTACCCGAAGTGGCGATAGGCTTGCCACCTATCACATCGGGGCCCTGGTACCTTGGCTAATCGTGGTTGTTTTCTAGTATATCTACTGGACTTTCGAGTTGTGGATATACTAGCACACCTCTGCCAACCTCTTCGGGGATAATAGGCGTGAAGGTACTATTTTTATTTATATTCTAATAAATTGAATTCATCTTACCTTAATCTTAGCCATATCCCGTATTATATCAGATGATATCGGGGTCAGCTACCTAATCTAGGAGATTTGACTAGGACACCAGTTTTTAAACAGAGCGAAAAAAGGGAAACCAGGGCCAATTCTAGATTAGGTCGAATTCGAACACACGAACCAGGGTTTCCCGACTTTTATTCATTGTAAAAGCACTCCGAAAATGTACTTAAGTTAGAAAAACTCCTTTGTATATGGCTAGATTCGAACCTGGATAACCGGAATAAAAGTCCGAAAGGTTGACCACTAAAGTATCAAGTCTATTTATAGTATAGTATAATGAAATTTTGTCAAAACGGCATATATTCGGAAGACCATCGCCGGCAGCTTTCGTGACGACATGCGACTCAAAATTGAATCGATGACCCTACGCTTAATGTGTTCAATGATTTTGATATAAAACTTATTTAAATAATAAAAGCTCCAGTCACAAGGGCTATCACTCATTTATACAAATAAATAAAATTGAAATGTCTGTATATAATATTAAAATATCCACATTTTTCTAAATGCATATTTGCATATACATATTTAAAATGGCCCTGACCATTTTTAATAGATAAGACATAATTAAATTTATGTTTAGAATAATTACTACTTTATCTAATAAACGACTTTAACCACGAATGGAGATTATCTATTCCAAGGCTCTACAACAAAGATCCATAAATTATTTTCATCTCTATCGAGACGATGCGTTCAAGCTCCCGCCTAAATAATATTTAAATTTAGAACGGCGAAGGGATGGGACATGTGTGTCGTAACGCTTTTGGCGAAATGTGATTACAGTCGGTAATTAACGAGCTGCTATTTTTGGCCCAGACATTTGAATATTTTCATTTCGATTTTCAAACAAAAGCTACCGGAATATTCGAAATCAGAATATTAATTACAGTTACATAATATTTGTTACCGTTTTTAATTAAACTCACAAAATATAGTGTGCCAGTATTTAGTTTATTTATTTTTAAGAAACATGAATCATATTTTCTACTAAATTTGATAAAATTAATTACAAGCAGGATTTGCTGATGATATGAGACATATGTGACGACATGACGCCTATATCTATGCAAATAAATAAAATTGGAGTGTCTGTATGTAATATTAAAATAACATCTTTTTTCTAAATGAACATGTATGTTTACAAAGTAGGTACATATACCAAAACAGTATTTTTTTTAGAATTTCCGTCTGTCTGTCTATTTGTCTGGCTAATCTATGAAATAGCTGGACCGATTTTGATGGGACTTTCACTGGCAGACAGCTTAATTAATAAAAAAACGGCTTTGGCTATTTTAATTTTCGAAATGTATAAAATAAAAAAAATAACTTCACGCCTATTATCCCCGAAGGAATAGGTGCTAGTATATCCACGAGTCGTGATTTCAGTAGATGTACTAGAACACCCACGATTAGCTAAGGTACTGGAGTCCATGATGTGATATAGAATAAAACAATTATATAAAACGCGTACGAAGTCGCAGGCACAGCTAGTACATTATAAAATTACCTTATGGACGGGTTCATAGACCACGTAAGTCTACCTCTACTAACAATGTCGCTAGTGTTGCAAAAGAAGTACTTACTCATAATATGTTATTGATTAGACCTTTAGCTAAAATAATTAGTCTACTTTCTACCACTGTAAATGTTATTCGTGAAAGTCCAATGTTCCAACCTTGTCGCGTTCATTTCATTACTCTTAGAATAAGGCACACGTACAATTGCAAACTAATTATTCCAACACGAGAAACTCGTTCGGTGTCATCCGTTTTTACTTGTAAATAGAGATTAGTGGACACTAATGACGTACTCAAACGTCATTGTCAAGACCGATAATGATGATACATTAAGAAAAGTATTACATTTGACCATAGACATTTGAAAAGCGGTATTTCTTATTAAAATTTAATTTAGATTCAAAACTCGTACCGTCGGTGTGTCACAGGCTTCTGCTTATGAATAAGTTACAGCTGTATATTAATTTATTTATTGTTATTCAAATTTGGTTTCTCAATTGGAGGTTGGAGGTAGTGTCTCGGTTTTTGTTCGTATGATGTTTTTAGGTTGACTGATACGTGAATTTTTATGCTTTTCAAATTGAACACGTACTACTAATATTGTTGCTTAATTCGTATTGTTTTGTTTCATGTTTCAGTCCCTTTATTTTGATTTTATTTTATACTTACTTTGAAACTTTTATTTATTTAATATAAGTGGAAAAAACAATGTTATTGCATGTATATAATAGGTCGAGGAAAAGTCTTTTCGTTTATTCTATTTAAAAGCTGTAATAAAATCTTTTTGGTTATATTTCTTGTGACTGGCTTGTTTTCATACCGTTGTAAATATGGTATTAAAAAAAAATAAAGCCAAACTTTTAGTTTGTGTCTAGCGATTGCAGTCAACATATTACCGCGAAAACTAATATATAGCCGCGATATCCTTCGTACAATCGTTGATAAGAGGTTAGTCTAAGATAGTATCTAACTTAAAAATACTTAAGTATTTAACTCTTGATGATGATATTGACAATTATTAATGTCTTTTGATTTCAAAACATTTTAGTTTAGCTCATTTCAGCTTCAGGGGTTAGCTCCATTAATATCGTTGGTTTTATATAATGGTGGCATGTATTTTTTCCAAATTTTAATTAATATTGATTATATTTTTAAAGCTATCTCAGATCCAAGTTCTTTGTTGTATTTTAGTGAATAATTTGCAAACAGAAACACAATAATTATATTGTGTCTTTGTAAAAAGTTTGTAGTAATTATTATATGTAAAAATCTATTCTGATCCAAGCGTCACAAAAATCTGTTTCACTAATTACCACGGTAATCATAATTGGCTACATCCAAACGCACGTCACTAGACACGTAAATAACCTATTCAATTCATAATCTGTATTCATTATAGGGATGGACAATAATCAATATTTATCGATTTTGGTAAACTCCGATTTTATTATTTCAAAAAGACTGAAAACATTGATATTTGTAATATTTGAAAGATTAAAATATTTAAAATATAAGTTAAATATTTGAATCCTTTAATAAGTAATATCCTTTGACAATGTACATAAATTGATCTAACCCCAAAGTAAGCAAATTATATGCTTGTGTTATAAGTACGATACTTATGTAGAAATACTTAAATATATATCAGAATAAATTTTATAAGCACCCAGACCCGGAAATACAAACATCTACGTTTATCACTCAAATATCTGTCCCCGTCGGGAATCGAACCCGAGCCTCGCGGTTAGTCGATAGCTTTAGGCGAGTAAGCTATCTACTCGACCAACCAGGCGGTCATAGGTTCAGTGTAATTAACAGCAAAGTAAATAAAATATTTGCTTGGGTTAGAGTGAGTCAAAGTAACCACTCACACGTCCATGGATACTTTGGTATCCAAAAAAAAAGGGGCGTTGTACGTCCATGGATACTTTTATATC
>DVZL01000678.1:0-21528 GCA_018236625.1 Lasaia peninsularis
GCATACCAAACTAAATCTCTAACAGAGAATTGGAATAAATAAATCACAAAAATTAAATATTACACTGACATACAAATGTTACGTAAATTTGTATGTGAGTGTAATGTTTAATTTTTCACTAAATTACCTACATAATTGCACAAATTAATTTAAATAATTAAAAAAAACAATAATAAATATTCTAAAACACAAATAGATATTATAAGAAATATTTTCCATATTTATATTTATGTTTATCAAGACATTTGCAATATCTTACAGTAGATCATAAAATTTATAATTATATATGTTTTCGCTATCGGAATGTTAAACCATTTTATACGAGTCCATAGTTAAGTTTCAACCTTTTTGTTTTATGGCAAGGTTTCTCAAAGTGGAGTCCGCGTAACATTCGGGGTACGTCATTGGGCCATAGAGGGTATGATGTATTAGGATAAACATTAACCTAAGACCTTTTTTGTGCGATTTTTATATGTTCTTTTTTTATTATACAAAATATTAATAGATCCAAATATCAAACTAGTTTCGTGCGTGTACATTATGCATGTTACATACATATAAACCTTCCTCTTAAATCACTCTTAAAAACCGCCTCAAAATCTTTTAAATAGTTTTAAAATTCTAGGCATACATAGGGACAGACAGAGGTAAGCAACTTTGCTTTGCCTATGTAGTGATTTGTCATTTGCTAATTGTTGTTCGATTGCAGTTAAATTTTGAAAAACCTTCTTTAGTTTGGTTTTTGGTCCTAAGAGTGTCGTGGGCATCTTATTCACAACATCTATTTACTGTCAGTATTCTTAAAAAGTTTTAGAAACTCTGCTCTAAGGCATAAGATCAGTGTATTTCTAACAAGTTTATTGGAGTTGTAAACATGACCGACAGCTCATTAAATCAGAGAAGCCTTTTTGATTGTTTCTGTCCGATCTAATATTAAAGTTCATTTTGTTGTTAGTTTAATTAAGATTATGTTTAGAACTGATGGGTTATGACTTTTGTATCAGGAGTCGAGGCCTCCCGTAGGCCTTTATTCTCTGTCATTAGGTAGTTTTGTCTCAACACATGTGAAGCTTTTGATCGCGTTTCTTAAGTGACTCATAGTGGTATAAAATGTTGTATAGTGACCGTATATTTAAGAATGTCCTATTCACCAATTTAAAAAATAACCGATAAAATTGGGTATGGAAACCCAAAAATAAAAATAATATTTATCTTATGATCTCAATAATAAAATAACAACGGAAAAACATTATTAGCTGTAGACCATAGTTTCGCCCGCAAATTTTAAAGCGATTTAGCTCTGATACGGAAATTCCTCCAGGTATAAAAACTGGCCTATATAAGTTGACTAATATTTTTGTCGAATCTCATTGAAATCAATCAATTTCGTAAATTAGAACGTTGCACGAGATTTTTTATTAAGAGATAGTGATTATGATTTGTTGATTGATATAAAATGATTTATAGTTGTTAAATGTGTTGCTAAGCGCTCGAGAACGGCTGTTTGCCTTTCAATATAATAAAATAAGGATTTTTTGTACAATTTTTTAATAGAAGTCTATGACATCTTGAACTAGTTTACATAAAACTAATTCAAAATAACATACGAGTTAGGATTTGGAAATAAAAAGTATTTTTTTTTATTTAAATCAGATATATCAAGCATTAAAAATATGCAATCAGCTGTACGAAACTATGAATATGGATGTTCAAATTTGGATTTGTGTTAGAAAGTACCTAGAAGTAAGCCAGTGGGTGATCGCTATAGCTAGAAATGTCTCGGCAAATTGCTAAATGTACCCTAATAAGCATGTATTTGGAGCAACGAGTGCTTGTGTCCATATATGACGCTAATATTTGAACCAAACACACTATGAGTTTGTAGAATACCTAGTTAGTTTGATAAATAAATTTTAAATTAGAGAACATGGTTATGTGACATCACTCTAAATCCAATATGGCAAAGACGCATCAAAATGGCGGGTAAGTAAATAACGAAATGTTTTGTAAAAAAATTACAATGACGCAACTCAAATTCAAATATGCCGGATACAGCTTTGTATTTTTTTTACTTTTTAAATGTAAATGTAATCATAAATAACAATAATAATTAATATATATAATAATGTCTATTACACTGTAGGCCTCTCATGTTCCACATACATCCAATGTAATTTTCTCCATTAACTAAGAATAAATAATACATTTGAGGGATACAATGCTTGTATTATTAATAAACGACAGTTATAAGTTCCAATACTTTTGAAGTGTTTTTATTAACTGCATGCTTTTAACGACGTATATATTTTTAACCTAAAAAAATGGAACGGGTAACAAACTATTAACATGAAATTAAATGGCTCATTTGTGCATAAGCCATCAAGTAGACAGATTGTGTGAATAAAGACATGTAAGTTCCTCAAGTAATGGAAGGTTTCAGAGAATGATGATGATGAAGCGGTAGCTAAAATTCTTTTTCATCAATCATTAACAATCTGTTTTCTTTTCATATTTCTCGAGAATCAAAATAATCTTTAGAAAGTAATAACCCATGTCGTCTCGAAGCCACTACTGTCATTATTTGACCTTTATAATCCGTCCATTTATGAGGTTAATTACATTAGTAATTGCATAATAGCCCAACAAAAAACGCAAGTAATGACAGAAAAAGTGAGTGAAAGTGCCGCATAAGAATGGTTGATAAATTGCCGAATTCAAGCACTGATCTGAGACTAGCGCCTATCTCAAATTAGCCGAGATATATGACTATATCTTTTCAATCGTTCCAATTTGCATTTATGTAAGAATGACTTGCTACTAACGAGTGAATGATTTGGTGTCCATTCTGATGTACGTCGTCTAAGCTTCTTTAAATGTATGCTATCTTTTTCTACTGAAATAAAAACAAACGAGATTGGACATTTTGGTCGTACCAAGTTGATCAGAGCGTACTTGTGGGACATATTCTGAGGTATAAAATAAACTCCTGTAGAAATGTCCCGACATACTTATATTATAGTCCTATGCAGGTTTGTCTCTTTCTTTTACCTTAGCTGAAAAAAGATAGCAATAACGATAGACTATACAGCGATAGTAATACACATAATACATCAGTCTATCCGTTCGGAATACCAGGCTTAACAGAATTTAAATCTTTATCCTAGTTTTGACATTAGAAGAGCTCGTCTTTCCCAAAAAGATATAAATAGACGGAGATTTTTGTACTCAATTTGATATTTATAAAGAATACGTAATAGGGTTACCTTTGAAGGGCTAAGACCTTTTGTCGAAAAGATTTAAATAATCATCAAATATTTATGAGAGTGGACTCTGCAGCTATTTGTGAACCCTTAAAATTTTACACAGACTGAGTAGACGCATTTTTTTTGTCCAAAAGTCGCCTAGTGTGTAGGGGCTCATGTAAAATTGCATCGTGATTATATCTATTAATTTGCACACAAGGTCTAACATCCCGGCCACAGGACACACCTACAACAACTATGTGTTGTGTCTATAGGCCACGGTTGTCTCTTGTCATCAGGAGAACCGTGTGCTTGTTCGCTTCCTTATTCCATTAAAAAAAATATCGTTTGCCAAAATTCCTCTAATCATCAAAATGTAGTCAAACTACCAAAAAAAATTTTAATTGACTTCAACGTCAATATTACTCAAGTCAGATTTTTTTTAATTATGGAAGATCCTATCAAAGACATCGTTGAATATAGCAAATCATTGAAAAAATTTAATTTTTCATAAAAACTACAGATGGGATATTAATGAAGTTTGCAAATGGAGCTCACAAGTATATTCCGTACTAACACAGACGCTATATAAATACCAGCTATTGCACGGGGTTTTGTCTGTGACATAACATATGTTGTAGCACGATTGCCAAAGGATTTAAGTAAACGTGAACGGAGTCGCGGGCAACAGCTAGTATAAAATATGTGTCGGTTTCCAAGTAAAAGAAAAATCTTAACATAAATATTTGTCTTTCTAGTAACAAACGTTCCATAAGAAGTGAATGTATTATCTTCCATACAAACAAACTACTATCATTTATGTTCATCACACCAACGTTTTCCCTAACGGTTCCTTCGACCTCTCTCACAAAGGGTAAAATTTATCGACAGCCAACTTGTCACTGTTATTTGATCTTTATACTTATCGCTATTGGCCAAGGAATATAAGAGCAAAATGTCAGAGTTCGCATCTGAAAGAATAGTAAGGTGTAATTGAAAAAAAAAAAATAGAAAAAATATTTTTTAGATTTTTAAAATAGTTCATAAATCAGTAATTGTTACGTTATTTTTGCAAAGAAACAATCAAATGTATTTTTTATTTATATGGCATTCACAATGATAAAGGATAAAAATAACATTTCTTTTCAATTTTTTACCTCTTTAATCAATGAGTTATGGTCCACATGCACCTAGCATGCGTTAATTTATTTCTCTGTATTATTATGCAATAAAAAATTCAAATGTCAAAAATCATGAAGTAAAAAAGAAAAAAAATCTTTTAGAAGTTTTAACCCTTTTAAGGACATGCAATTTATAAAATAAGACGAGATATGGAAAAAATGCTCTATTTGTAAAAAATATCCTTCTTATAAAATACACAATCATTTATGTGGCTTATTCTGTGGTTAGATCAATCTGTGTAATTTGTCCAGGGGTATTATATTTTATATAAAAAAATATAAGAAAAACCGCATGCGGTTTTTGGAGCATCTGCTCACCGGCTAAGTTTTTTTTATAAAATTGTAATTCTATCACTATAATTTTATTCATTTTTTATAACTTTATCGAAGATTTGCCTGAAATTTTCTTTCTCACAGTATTATTTATTTGTGTCCATTAAGTACACCAAGATTATAAATCCGTTATAAAACAAATTTATTATAAAAAAAACATTTAATATTTAATATAAAATAAGAAAACTTTGCTTACCACAAATAAGTGTCTGAACTTACCTGAAAATAAAACAAACATTAAAATAGGAATATAATACTAAACTAACTTAGAAAACTAGATTTTTAAATAAAATAAATTGAATAATATGTATTAGATATTTTTTTATTTATTTTATTGAGTTCTTGTTTTTTTTCTTGTGTTTTTTATTGTTCTAATTTAATTGTATCTTTTTGAAGCATCTGCCATTATTGTTTTCCTTTTTTCTGTTGGTCCAAGGGTTGGCTGGTAGAGAATGCTATACGCACTAAGCTGGCCTTTTGTGTAACGTATTTGTATATGATATACAAAAAAGTTTAAATAAATACATTAAAATACAAATAGAACATCATTTTGTCGAACGAAGTAGACAGAGATGACTTTATGTCTAACTTTAACGGTCATTAGTGCCTAGAGTCTTGAAATAAGTAAACCGGTCTCGCGCTCGAAGGGTTTCCTACCTATTATCGAATCGTAATCGAAATTGTATAGTATTTGTAAAAACAGCAATAACTCACATTTTTGTAATGGAACACCATTTATATATTTATTTTATTCTGTCTTTAGTATCTGTTGTTATAGCGACAAGTGGCTAGAAAGTTGGAATTTTGAAAGATGACGTATTTTTGTTGCCACTATAACAGCAAATATTAAAAACTGAATAAAATAAAAAGATACTCCTCCCATATAATAAACTTTTTTTTCCGTTTTTATACGGGGTTTCGGTAAAGGAACTCTTCGTGCGCGAATGCGGCTCGCACTTGACGGATTCTTTTAAGTTTGTTGCATAATTAGATTTTTAAACTATTTAGACACTGATGTTGCAACATTAAATAATTCAATCTAACCTATCAACCAACATACACACACAGCTCAGTAGACTGGTTTACATTCGGTTGGCGTTCTCTTAATAAATAAACTATTGTTTCTTTTCTTTCGCCGTAGTTTCTAGCAATCAAAAGAGCAATTTAGCTTTAGTCTCTTTGTGTTGTAGGTACTTTAAAAACAATTTGATTTAAATATACGATATCGATCTTGTATTCGTTCATATTGTTTATAGATTTAGCTTTATCATGCATTGAGCGTATTTCAGAAAAAATAATTGAAACTATGATTTCTTTAATATTATTCGTTATAGGTATTTGGAAGAACTTCATTGTTAATACTGCTCAACAATAATTTTAATGACAACTCATAATACTAAAGTGTAATAAGTCAAATGAATGCTCTTTTTAACACGTTAAATCTACATGATCGCAAACACGTGTTCTAACTTTAAAAGCTCCTATCGAAATATCTTTACGCTGAATTAATTTCACTTTCGATTATGTTTTAATGAATACGGAGGTCAAGCGACTACTTAACTTTCGCTTGGGGCTACTATTATCAAATATTACGCACGCATATCATTGTTGATAGTTTTATGATGAACTAACTGCGCTTGCAGTTTCGCCCGCGGTTTTGAGTTATTTCATTTTAATTCAATTAAAGACATCGTAACAACAAAAGTATTTTTGTGCAAATAAATGAGCTTGGAGATATGATTCTTTTTTCAAAAGCTTTTATTTAACTTGTATGTATGTAAGTATGTAGGTACCTATGTTCGGGTGGAATCCTTGAACTCAATTTTGAAGTAGATATTTTCATCCGATTACGCTGGAATTTTGCATGCACGTTTAGTTTGGATGACAATGCACGATAAGGTACATGAATATTCTAAATCAAATATGGCGGACCAAACAAGATGGCGAAATAGTTGTTTTTAAAGAACTTTACAATATGGGTATCAAATGAAAGGGCTCGTTGAGAACAACTTGACTTTTTCTAAAAAGTTTTTTTTGCTTTTAATTTATTTAATTGGAAGTCAAGCAGATATAAAGAATAAAGTAAAAATAGACGTCAGCAAGAGACATAGTTAAATGTGTTGCCATTTTCGAAAAATGTGATTCGTAGAAACGGTAGACTTCAAAGTGAAAAAAAATCTATAGTATAACATAGGATAAGCTTAATCCGAAGACTTGGTCACGATTTATAAAAATCGTTTCAATTCTATTGAAACCGAGAAGTGAACGAGACAAAGTGCGGCCTCGCGGGGACAATAACGGCTCTCTGAATATAGGTCAAACTTTAGCCTCAGGTAAACGCTGATGTGTTAGCAGATATTGATTTATTTGTCATCAAACGACAGCACTTTTTAACTTCAAAATTGAGGAGATTCTTAATTCGTCTCTAGTGTTTTTTCTTTTTAGAATTCCGTACAAAAAGGGCAAAGTCGGAAATAGACTCCGTTGTTTATTGTATGTTTGTTACGCTATTATTCTACCAATATTATTCTCGGTATGTATAATAATATTCCTCATATTATAAACTATATGGAAATGGAAATGTTTTGAATGAAAACGAACAAAAATTAATGTATCTTCTAAACTTATATTTATTGATATTCAATTCGTGTTCCGCTAACCGCTTCTTACTAAATACATATGTATGTTTACAAAGGAGCATATACTAAAACAGTGTTTTTTAGAATTTTTATCTGTTAGTCTGTCTGTTTTTAGCCCCCGTATATCTGAAATGGCAAGACCGATTTTGACGGGATTTTCACTGATAGACAACTAATTTAATAAGGAACTGTTTAGGCGACTTCTATTTTAGAAATGTATAAAGTAAAATAATTAAAAAAGCGGACAAAGTTGCGGGCACGGCTAGTTATTATTGTTTTTATTGATCACCGTTTAAAATTTCCCACTATTCAATTTACCCCACGATTAGCAGACGATATTAGGTCCTATTTTAAATTAGAAAACACATGTAATTTTCACATATAACTTATAATTGAAAACTATTTTTAAAAATAGCCAACCGGTTTCGCTCTTTACAGCATCATCAGGGCTAAAACTTAAGTTACTAACAATATTTTTGTTTGCGGTCGTTATTGTAGACCAATGTGTTAAAATATGAATATGTGGAAGTTTCACAAAGCGCCAACGATGAACATGATGTCCTATGACCATAAATGAAGATATTAGGTCCTATGATGTGACAGATAACATTATGTTTTTCAGATTAAAAAATATTTCAATAAAGCTGGACTCTGTTTACGGAGGCGATATTTCAAATTCAAATAAATACACATTACAATAGACCCATTACGAGATCACGATAAGTTAATTACTTTGGGTAAATATAAACAGGTGCAGGTAGCTTGTAAGTTGAAATTAAGATTTGAGATAACTTAATGAATACTGCAAGAAACGTAGCGGTATTCACTTGCTTCCTTATTGCCTAGATTATGGCAGCCTTATCAGACGCCAATTAGAATGATATTGAATCACTTAAGCTATGTAGGTGTCATTAATTATGACTTAACGGGACACTTTTGATTAATAGAAATGTACTTGGAAATCCGGCTTCGCTCAAGCACAAAAAATTGAATTTGATTTTTTTACTGTAATTTAATAGGTATAAAAAGTTGCTTGAAACAAAAATACTGGTTCATTTGTCAATGTCTACGCCTGTGTGTATTTGAAAGTGATCTGAATCAAGATTGATATTTTTTTATTAAATACTAGTTGCTGTCTGCAGCTTTTCATTCGCTATTACGCGGAATAGCCTTGAAATATCGGAATAAAAAGCGCCCTTATCCTTTTCCAATGTTTAATTCAGTAAACATATTTTTGCTTTTTTAATATAAGATTTTTTTGCATTTTTTTTTAATGAAAATTTTTTGATCTCACTTAAGGTGCGAGGTGTTCTATAAGATGATTTATGATTTTATACTTAAAACATATTGTTTTATATTTATAGAAATTCTGTGTCCCTTTTAGTCCTAGAAGTAATTAGTTCATACAAACTTTTATCCTTTATTTCGTCTTTTTGAGAATTTAATATTAAAAATTAGAGATATAAGTGTGCGAAATTTTAAGTTTATGAATCAGTTATACGAGATTTCAAGATTCTATTTTACCAGTCGATATTTCGATACAGTTATATCCCGTACAAGTATAAAAACTTGAATAGTTTAAGTGGTCTGTGTAGTAAACATACATAAAGAAACAGCAAGTTGTTTTAAATAATATATACAATTAATAATAAATAATGATAATATTAACTGCATATACAATAATTAATTAGCGAGCCGCCAGTATAATGGCAATAATTTAAATATATTAATATTCAACATTAGAACATTCAAAGTGAGGTTTGTAAAATAAGTGTATGTTATTATTCAACTAAGATGTAAAAAAATCATGTCACGATAAAATTGGGCTATTACCCTTTATTTTTTATGTAATAAAGAAAGTTACGTAGAAAAGTATTACACAAAAATACTGGATGTCGTATTTATTTATCATAGAACAATTTTAATCAGTGTAGATTCTACATATTTGCTATTTTTGATCTTCAGTTTTGGCTAAATCTTCCATAGATTCAAATTTATAAGTGAAATAAAAGAAAAATCCAAAATTTTGGAAAAACCACGACGGTTAAAATGTAATTGAAAAAGGATGAAATATTGAACGACACTCAGCAGTAGTCATTTGAGACCCCACTCGAGTATATTTGCAGACATTGGGTTATCTTTCCCCATTTTTACCCCCACAATTTTTATACGGCTGAACCGATTTCCATTAAACATGTCTAAGAATACTCGAAGTATTAATACAAAAAAAACTAAATCGAAATCGCTTCATACGTTCGGAAGCTACAATGCCACAGACAGACACGTCAAACTTATAACACACTTGCGTCAGGGGTTAAGAATATATCAAATATATGTATTATTGTTTATGAAGCTTCATTTTTGATATTCTTTATCACAATCAAAATTAAGTTGCCAACCAAATTGCTCGTGTATTATTCGGTATCTCTGAAATTCGTGTGTTTTTATGAAGAGAATAATGTATGTGGAGGAAGTTAGACAAGTATCAAGGAATCGTGACCCTCGAAAGTAAGTGTTAATGTTACAATAGTTTTAGCTTGCAAAGAAATTAATAAATCACAGCGGCTAGTTTTTAAGTAACTACATATTTTTCTTGGTCCTTGCAAACGGGAAGGCCCATATGCACTTTCTTTACTATTATTATTGATATTATTAATTCTTTTGCAAATTTAACTTATTGTAACATTAGCATTTATTTTAAGGCTTTATAAATGACTAGCTATTGGCCGCGGCTTCACCCGTGTTTGTGTGTGAATGAAAATGTCATCAAAACATTTCCATACCAATATTGATCCCATCCTCTAACCCCTCCCACCCTTTTTTGCAGTAAAAAATAGCCTATGTTCTTACTCAAGGTCAACTCTATCTTTGTACCAAATTTCATCAAAATCTGATCTATGGTTTAGGCGTGAAAGCGTAACAGACAAATAGGGTTACTTTCGCATTTATAATATTAGTACGGATAAAATACGCAATCGTTTAACAACATAGCAAAGAGCCTTTAGTGTACACTTAAAATAAGTTGAAGCGATGTGCGTTAGAATCGACACCACTAAGAGCTTCAGAGCCCTACGTGCAAAAATTCTCGCTGCGATATCAAACCTGTAAAAATCAGATAAGTTAACAGTACTTCTCATATCGTCGATCTATCGCTTCTATCTTAAATACCGTATTCAGAAATAAACTTTGTGAAATTGTTTTGTTGTGACTAAGATGCTTAACCTCGTAATTGTAGAAAGTTGCGCGGGTTGCAATGAAAATAAATAAATACATTCACGCAATGTGAGAATGTGAGAAATGTGTATGGTAGTAATAGGCCTTCCAAATATAAAAATGTAGGTAAACGCTTCGAGGTATTTAATGTTCATGTATAGAGGCTATAAGTGAAATTGATTGGTTCATATATTACAAGAGTAGACCTGAAAATAAAAACGGTCAAGTGTGAGTGACTTTCGCGCAAGTTGAGTTCCATTAAAAAAATATTGAATTGTAAATTTTTGAACTTTAACACACTATTCTTTCATTATACATAACAACATATTTTCTATTAAACACTGCATAGTAATAAAAAAAACCTAAAATAATAAAACTGAGTTGTAAGACATTCCAAACGCTAAAACTAAGAGATCAAGTTTCTTTTAGTACATAAAACCAAAGGTAGAAAATTCTTAAAACTGTATTTTTGGAAATACACACTAAGCAGTAAAGAAGAACGACGAAGTTGTATGTAAGTAAGCATGTCATATCGGAATCATTCCTGTCTATTAAATAAGCTGCGTGTGTATGCTAAAATAGTTATAAAATTAATAAACTAAGATTAAAATAGCCTAAAATAAGCTGCAGACGAATTGGATGAAATTGTTACTGTCTTTTTGCCTTTTTGCGAACATACCTAATCCTAAAACCACAAAAGAAAAATGTAGGCAAATGTTCCAATATATTTTAAAAGTTCATGTTTTCAAACAATATCTAAAAATGCATATCATCATTCAAGCAATTGAAAATCTAGGGCTTTATGGGTTTCATCACGGTTCTTTTAACATTTAAACGAGAAAAAACTATAACTACTCGAAGATTCAAAAGTCTGTTCTTCAAAAAATTAAAATGAATGCATGAATTTTCAAAACATTAAGTGCACGAGCACTTAATAAAATTTGTGGAATGAATAATAAGTTGCAAGAGTGAAAAGTGTGATTCTTATAAACTATATTAATGTTTTAACCGTATATTTATTATCTTCATTACCCAGGGTAAACGGGGGATCTTTGCCGTCATTAAGCTCATCTTTGTGCATACTGTGGGTTTTGAATAACTTCATATTGGATGGCTGGGAAAAACAAAATACAAGAAGTAGTAATTTACTATTCCCAATACTACCTACTTTAACAAAGTAATATAAGTAACGGCGTAATATCGATGAGAAAAAGATTAAAAATTTAAATGCACGATTACAATCCTCAATGCTCAGTAGTTGGTAGACAAATGGTAGACCATCGTCAGCACAGACGTAAGTTACGGGTTCAAACGGGGTCAGGATGAGGTGAAAAATCTATATAGGGATGTAAATCTAAATCTATTTTCTTTGGTCATCGCATCACAGGTGAAGTGATGAAACAGCTTTCTTTATTTCTTTTGTTGCTGTATTAATGTTGATGATCATTAAAATTCCCTATTTTTTCACCGAATGGTAAACCCGGATCGGATTCGCGATCGGGTGGTACAAAGTTTACCGGGTCAGCTAGTTTTAAATAAAAATGGTGAAAAACATAACTGTATATAGATTAGTGGAATATTCCGAGAGTTGAGCACACAAGTATAAAATATGTTACATCGTATGCACAAACTTGAATGTCGAATGTACACAAACGGAAAGTGTAACAGCACTCGAAACGTCTGCACGGACAGAAAAGCAAATACACATTTAAATATTTACCGTCGACTCAGTCACCGTAATTTGTTAAAGATAAATATTTGCAATGAAGCGACATAAATCTGTACAACGAATGTTATATGTGAATCGGAACTGAGCTTATCAATAATAGAACATTAAATTTCTTTCCCCATGTTGATGGCAAATGATTTCATTAATAATCAAGCTTATATGAGGCGAGCGTCAACTTTTTCATTAACACCATGACTAGAATCAATAGATTGTAAAGTTTTGAGAATCACTGGAATTTCTACCCCTATAGTCAATAATATGTTTATTCAAAATAGGAACACTTCCAATCTCTTTTTGAACGTCAATTTTTAGTAATAATAATACCACTAATACAAATACAAGTCACTTCAAAAATGACTATGATGTTAGTATGTTGTGCAGCAAATCACCTGGGTACGGATCCAACGCCTTACCTACTTCTGTCGCTATAATGTTATTGTCGAAAATCAAATCGATACTTACCTACAACATGCCTGGTATCCATAGGCCAAGGTTGTCTCTTACCATTACGAGTCCCGTGTGCTTGTTCGCTGTCTTAACCCATAGAAAAAGTTATCTCTCAGAAATTCTATCTAATTGTTCGCTATTTCAATTTCATCTTGCTTCTGTTCACATTACTATAGAGAAATACGGTGATAAATTACTAGGGCAAGTTGCATTAGTAGTAATTCATTCATCTATATTAGCCTCTTACGAGCAGACAGGCAGGCTATGGTCTATACACAGAGGACACTGAGTAATACAGAGTAAGTTAAGACAGTCTAATGGATCAAACTTCCACAGAGCATTTTTCAGAATTGGGAATAGGCGTTAGTAGACTAATTACAGAATCGATAAGTTATTATCATGTGACAAAACATAATGCCATAATTAGATGATGACTCAAGTGCTCTACACCGTTTGGCCTACCGTTGAGAAGCATCCATTCAAGAGAATCGTGTCCAATAAAGCACTGTGTCAACTAGCGGTATGCGTTTTTTCCCTCACCTCGTCCAAGCCATCGTGTTTCTTCGTTTCGATGAGCTGGACATAACAGCGATTAATCGACGTGTTTTTTTATCTCATCATGATTTAAAGCAAAATTCACTTTGACATTTTTTGTGGTGGTGTTTTTAACGTGCACTACTGAGTTTCGCACAGGCATACAACACTAGCGATCGCTAAATTCATACAATATTATTTTTTTTAAAAACATATTCGCTCCCACTAGAACACATATCACTTTTGATCAACAAATAAGACTTTAATAAATAATTATTGAATAATCGCTTTGAACATTTGTTTCTGTTGTTTCTGAAATTTAAACATTTTTTATTGTTAAGTATCAGAAGCATCCCAGTAGTAGCATCTTAAATGTACAAAAATTCCTTTGTCTAGTAGTGAACTTTTTAATTTTCTTTTATAATTTATTCTGAAATTTGAATATTGTAGGTATAAAAGTCACAAAGAGCTATAAAAGTCATAAAAGCAGACTTTATTTGTCTTTTTTTATTTGGGGTCTACAATGAAAGGGTACTTTAATTTACAAATAAGATAAACTGCAATGTAACTAAAAATGTACTTTTAGAAAGCAAAAGTTTAAAGTTAGATATATACGTACAAAAAAGCGTGTTAAAAAGCACACTTTTCGTTTCAACGATACAATGATAGCATCATAAACGATGTAATGTAGGGTCATAAAAAGTAGTTTGTACGTATAAAGTTAAAGAGACGATTCCCCACTCACTGTCTGTTACAGTTATGGTCCAACTAGAACTACAGTCAAGAAAATTTTATGTACCTATTCCGAAGTATTTTATTTACACAAATAAAGTGTGTTTGTAATATCCAAATAACAACTTTTTACTTCATACATATTCATGTATAAGGTAATCTCTACGTAACAATTAGAATAACAAGACAAATTTACAAGAGAAGAAAACGAAATAATCTTTATAATGATTCTTGATAGATATATGTAATAAAATTGTATAAAGTTCCAATGGGCTGTCTGAACTAGCTGAGTAAAAGAAAAAAATATAATTTGATAAAACAAATAATATTCAAAAGTTAACAAGGTTTTAAGAAAAAAATCCGCAGCATAATACATACGGTTTGGTATGGTGTATTTAATTAAGATAAAATGGGGCTACTTGAGATATAGTAAGTCAAAATATTATGTAAATAAATAATCCTAAAGAAACAATTAAAAAAATAAATGCTGAAGAAAATAGCCTCCGGCATGATACGGTTCGATTGAAACGTATAAAACTTAATAGAGATGAAGTGGACTATCTTGTTTGTCTATGATATTGAATTCCGGACGTCGGCAAAAAGATAAAAGAAGAATAATCTACAAATATAAATAATCGTTTGAAAAGTAAATAAAGTTTAGAGGAAAAAGTTCACGACGTGATACGGTTTGATTGCGATATGGAAAATTCAATAAAGCGACCGATCAGACGTGTATAAGAAACGCTATTAGCAGTATTCGGAGCATGCGAACGTGGGAACGCTGTCATTCGAAAGTAATTTGTAATTAAAATCTGGAGTGCTGAGTGAAAACAGATTGTCAATTACACACAATGCATTGTTTGCATTAGTTTTGTACAAATTAAAAACATCATTATATCAAATTCGACTAAAAAGAAAGGCACCGTTAGCCCATATAGATCAATGTTACATTTTACTCAACTTCTTACTCGAGTAAATATATCGTGCATATATCAAAATATATATTTTATACATACATAAGTTTAGAAATAAAAGTTGGCTATAAAATTTTACCAAATTTATTTTAAAATAGCAAAAAGTTTAGTTTAAAAGAATTATTTCTTTAGGATAATGACATGAAAAAGTTACTCAATAAGGAATATTACAATTGAAGTGTCAGACAGTGTGGAGTGGGGTTTCGAAGCGCACTTTAAATAACATGAAAAACATGTTACATTTATGTGTATGATTAAATAATGCTCATACTATTTAATAATATCATATTATCTCGAGCGAGCGCCTGCTCCGTGTAAACTCAGTAAATTAAGCGGAGGCTCTTCATATATAAAGACGATTGGTCTAATGAGTATATTTTTAGAGAAACAAAATGAGTAACACAGTGATGGACCCGTGATATGAATGGATCGGCGCATTAAGATTCTAGTCTTAAACCTCGGAAACGTGACCGCTGTTTTTGTTTGCATTGCGGTTGAAATAGTTATTAAGCGGACGAAAGTTTCAACCTACTTCGAGGATCTGACCTACGTATGTATTACCTGACTGTCAATTCCCATGGCAGCATTTAGCAGGCTCAAACTTTATTCATGAATATCTACTGGTGGCCACCCGGAATGAATGCCAAGTTTGTACGCAAAATTCCTGACCGTATGCAGTACACGAATTGAATGTTTGTATCCAATTGACTCGTGCTATCAAGAGTTTTATCACTTTCTATAAGTTTCTTTACCCTGGTCTCCATTATGACATTGAGTCTAGATTTAACGCTTCGGTCTACCATTTCAGTCGTCCAGTTTCGAACCCCGCTATGTATCAATGAGTTTTTGTAACTGAAATATTCAGAGTGCTTTTGCCGTACATGAAAATATCGCGAGGAAACTCGGATTCGTTTATTCTAATTCTACCAAATCTAAGATCGAGTTAGGTTTGTTTCTGGTTAATAGAGGTCACGTAGTTATCACGGCGTCATGATGGTCACAAAACTAGCATTCTTGTTAAATCTCCTAGATTAAATAACCGACCCCGTTGTCATTTATACAAATAAATAAAATTTGAGTGTGTATGTAATATGAAAATAACCGCATTTTACCAAATGCATATTACATATATCAAAATAAATTTTACAGAATTTTTGTCAGTCTGTCTATCTGTCTGTCTGTTTGTTTGTACTCGCTAATCTCTGACACGACTGGACCGATTTTGACGGGACTTTCACTGGCAGACAGCCTATGTAATAAGGAATGGATTAGGCTACTTTAATTTTAGAATTTTATGTTAGAAGTGTATAAAATAAAACAATTAAATAAAAACGCGGACTAAGTCGTGGGCACAGCGAGTCTGTTATAAAAACGGGATACGGCTTATGCAAAGAAAATAGATGTAGCTCGTCAGTTGGCAGCGTATTATTATTTTGGTGCAAAAACAGAAGTAGCCAGTCTTCCTGTTAAGACATCCAAATTGCTATTCTTTACCTTACGTATCTTGAGCCATCCACCTGTCTTCGATATCTCAATTTAAGTAGCACTATTTATAGAAATAATCTTTAGGCTGCCGCTCACGTTCCAATGAAAGAATTTATTATTCCAATTAACATTATCAAAAATGAATCTTGGCAAGAATTTTAACTGAGATAAAGTAACGATATCAGTTGTACGTAATAAGTATCAAACATCATATAAAGGGACACTGTGGTATAGCTATGAGAATGTTGGGGGAATTGCGTCTTTTAAATGATTCCCAATAGGAAGTTTACGTACATTATTTTTTGTATTATTATTAGTTTATTATCATTTGATTGTTTGTTATTACGAATCGCGATAGAGTTACCATTTTTAAAAGCTTTTATTTAACTTGCAATGTATGTATGTAAGTATGTATATTCGTTTGGAATCTTAGAATTCAATTTTTAAGTAGATGTCTTCTTCCGATTGAGCTGAAATTTTGAATACACGTTTAGTTTGGATGACAATGCACGATAAGGTACATGACATCACTCTAAATTCAATATGGCGGAGCAACCAAGATGGCGGAATAGTTGTTTTTAAAGTATTTCTACAATATGGGTATCAAATGAAAGGGCTCGTTGAGAGCAACTCCAAAAATAATAAAAGTTTTTTCTAAAAAGTTTTTTTTTTGCTTTAAATTTGTTACTCATAATAATTAAATACGATTATAAGTAGTAGTAGTAGATAGTGTTTATTTAATTTTAAATCAAATTTTTGACCGTTTTTTGACCTTTTAATCGACCGTTAGACATTCAAAAACCTTAAAATATTTTCATTTGCACTTTAGTCATGGTGTATAAACAGGCGTGTATGTTACGCGCGTAATACAGTGGAGTGGGAAATTTGCAAAGGAGGTTTAATGGAGAAGTTTCATATGAAAAAGGCTATTCATTTTAACCTAAAAGACGCTATAACGTGGTAATCGCAATATGTCACCCTCGCTGCAATAGCGCGGTGCGGCGTTCGCGTCGCCGAGTTGAAGGACATTAGTAAACAATAATCGTTATTTTTATTTAATATTATATTTCTTTTTTTTAATATTACTGGACAAATAACACAAATTGACCTAACCCCAAAGTAAGCAAATTATATGTATGCTTGTGTTATGGATGTTAAACAACGATACTAATACATAGAAATATTTATATAGATACAAGAATAAATTTAATAAACACCCAGACCTGGAAATACAAACAATGTCCATCACACAAATGTCTGTTCCCTTCGGGAATCGAACCCGAGCCTCGCGGTCAGTCGATGTGGCGTGTACGCTAGCCACTCGGTCAACGAGGCGGTCAAACAAATAGGGTAATGGCCGGAGTAAACGCGTAGCAAACAAACAAAAGAGTTTAAAAAATATACAGAACCTCCTCATTTTTTGAAGTCAGTTAAAAAGATCACACAATCATTACATTGAGTAGGCGTATCTATCAAACACTACAATTACACAAAAAGCGGACTCCAAATGAAACTAGTTGGTTTTGAGTGGTCCAAGTAACGAACCATATTGCTCGTATCGCAAGTTCAATTTCACAAGCTTTCTTAGTTGCCATCTACACGAATTCATAATCAGAAGGTCAAAGAATTTATATAAATTCGGTTTTATAAATTAAATGGGTGATTATAAAAAAATATACATACATTAAAGGAATAAATATTGTAAGTTTATTTACCTCGTTGCAAGACCTACAGTAGTCATAGCCTTCTCTGCGGGGTACAAAAATGTTAATGTTCATAGCTTTTATTGACCTTACATACAAAAAATAAATTTAATAACTGTTCGCGTGTTTTGCGAGAGTTTAGACTAATCCGTCAGGCAATGCGCAGGAGCACCATCCGTGACGTCACGCGAGTTTCCGACGGAATATAATTTTAAGCCAACAAATCAACTTTTGCCGTGCCACGATTTCGCAAACGAAACTAAACCTAGTCACAAAGGTATAGAGACTACTGTCGTCATTACCATAGGCAAAAAGAGTATCAAGAAAGTTTATTGGCGACACGGTCCGATAGGATGACTGATCCCGGGCTTCAACGTCTACGTAATTTGAAATCCTCGGTTTATTTTAATACCACCTCAGCAATCACTTGCATGTCAGGGAGTAAATATTATTTATCAAAAAAACTGGCCAAGTGGGAGTCGGACCAGCACACGAAAGGTACCATATCCATCAATTATAAAAACAAAATCAAAATTTAACACTTTTGTAGTATCTAGTCAGAATATTGCTTGCGCGATCCGTTTCTATGCAACTTCATATGTTTATATGAATATAACTAAATTATAAATATTCAATCTATGTCTATGTACCGCGATTTAAATTTGCATAGCGACATCTATTGATCGGGAAACAAAATTAGCGAACCAGATTTGGAAAATCACGTTTCATTTATGGGCTCCCTTAGATATTAACTTTATTATTTTTTGTAGTATTTATTGTTGTGAAATGCATCATTTGTGAAATTTCTACTAACTATAATGGTTCACGTGGTACAATTCTGGAGACAAACAAACGGATAGACGAACAGAGTCTTAGTAATAGGGTCATTTATGCCCTTCGGGTACGGTACCCTAATAAAAACCAACGGAGCATAGACACTTCTCGAAAACAAACCTCATGCGACTCCCATGGAGTATGATGAAATTCCATCGAGTCGGGGAAATATAAAAAACTGTTCATAAGCATATTAAATCGAGATATGCTTGATAAGACACCACAGGAGCTGGCAATAAACATAATACTAGTGAAGTAATTAAATTTTATCTGAACTTGAAGCGTTCGCGCCATAGAATAATGTACTTCTGTTAGAATAAATAAACATTTTTATCAAATTTTATTTATGCTAATCCAAATAGGCATTAATTTATTACTGACTCCATCGATGTTCTTTATGAGCGATATATTAAATATTAATAATAGCCAAGGCATAGAGGAAACAGGTGATGAAAACATAATAGCGTGTGTTATTATGTAATTCGTCGTTGATAGTCTAATAATTGTACAATACCGCGTATGTACAAAAGAATCGTAATTGAATAATCGCGACTGTAGATGGCAGCAGTAGCTTTTAAAATTTGTACATTATTTAAAAAAGAGCGAAATAATTCTATTTGTTGATACGTTCTTTTTAGAAAATTAGTTTTTGGCCCTCCAGTAAATTTTGCCAAGTATCAACGAATTATATAATAAGTATGTGAAAACTTCATAGAAATTTGATTTACTCTGTGCTATTACATAAACGGAACTCAATTACTAATACGCCGCTTTCCGTATGTCTGTCTGTCACCAGCCTGTATCTCTTAAACCGTGATAGAAAGCTGACATTTCCACAGCTTATGCATGTTTGTTGCCACTATAACAACGTTTTTTTAGGGGTATTCTGATGGTGAGAGAGAGCCGCGACCTCTAGACACCATAGTTGTTGTAGGGTGTTCCTGGAATCCTCCGTGCCCGCATGTGGGACCGTTTTTTTCAATCAAGCTAAAAAACATTTACGTAAAACAATAGTGTTTAAGCTTTTTAGCTTTTAACAAAAATTGTAGATTATTTGTAAAATGATTTTATAATTGTGTTGTCGATTTAATAAGTAAGTGCTTCAAAAGGTGGGTATTAAACTAAGAAAATATTCATATAGATGTAATAAAATTAATGGTATGTTTGAGAAATCACCTGTAAAGAAATCAAGATAGTGGTGATCGTTTATTAAAAAGTTATTTAATCGTTGTTAGACATCTAAGTTATTCATTATCATTTCTAAGAGACTCACGGTTCATTCGGGAGTATTTCTGAAACATCTCCTTTTTAATTGATTAAGGAGGAGATTCTGACTGTTCTTTTCTGACTGGGTTTTCTGTTTTTTTTTTTTACTTTAATAAGGCATGTTCCATTTTCAGCCGCATTGTCACTTAACGTTAAAGCGGCAGGCGTTTGATAACAAAAATACTGCTTTGTAAGTAGGTCATACTTCAGAGGTGGTCAAATATAAATATTTACTACGAGTATGGAAATTGATGCAGCGTTTTTGGAAATATAAAAAAAGCCAAAAATTTACTTCGAAATGACGAAATCTAATAATTGCGAATTATGTCAAATTCGCAATTATCATCACACTATCGCACAACCTGCAAAGTAAATTTATTAATATAAAACATTAAAATAAAAAAAAAATCAAAATACACAATGCCACTTTCCACTTAACTGTAAAAAAATGATTTTTACAAATTGCTTCAATACACTGTCAATTTTTTTGAATGCATGCGACAGCCGTGGCAATCAAAAGCGTCGATGCATCGACTACGCTATAAACCCACTCTAATATACGCGTACTCGTTGCGTTGAAGACTTTTATGACCAATATAACAAGTGTCTCGTAGCCAGGGTCGGATTTGATTTATGTTCACATAACATACATTTACGATAGACGTTAATTATTTCTTGTATTTCCACCTCTCTAGGAGCTGATAATGTTATTTGAGAGCCAAAGGACGCCGAGATAAAGCCGAACGCCGGCTAGTGAATTATCAATTTGATTATTGAATAAATTATACATTTTTTTGTTTGTACCAACGGTTAGTTATTTTTTTATGGACGTGACATGTTTATTTAACTGTGGAATAACTTTTAATAAACAGATGGGTTTTGCATTCGAATGTGAAAATTAATTATCTAATTAAGTGGATAATATATGTGCTCGAAAAAAGTTTGTTTTTAGAGGGTACTTAAAAAACTACATGTGTATATGTAGGTATATATTCTTGTGATATATATTTTTATCAATCAATGAGAAAATAACAACATAATCTGCCTAAAGATCTTAAATTGTCACAAAAAGTAAATTTGTAAATATTAAATATTATTCAACATTCAATCGCGGCGTCTTCTGCGATAATTATATTCGATTAAAAAGTACCTTATGTGTTTTAGTTTAGCTATATTACTGTTAAATTTCGTGAAAACTGTTATGTAGTTTTTGCGT
>DVZL01000679.1:0-21525 GCA_018236625.1 Lasaia peninsularis
TTTTGTTTTGGTTTTATCCTTTCATTTTTAATTCTTTAATTTTCATGAACTATAGCCTAGTTTTAATTTTAATTTCTATATTGGTCTTATTTATTTTATTAGCAAGTACCCTGTCTTAACAGGTGAAGATTTCCTCCTCTAATATTGGTACCCATATCCTTAATTTGGTTTTCTACTCTGTTTCAACTAAATATAGCATATATCAATTATCTACTCCTCGGCCCTCATATATATACAAGATGCCACATAAATAAGTATTTATATTTAATACAAAAATCACCTTATTTTTATGTATATTATCTTATGAAGTACAAATATTTATGATGAAAAACCCACTATTATTGGATTTGCCCACAATTATTGTTACCATACCATATCTATCAATAATAAAAAGCAGTAAAAAAATTGCATTTCAAAATTTTAGTGGTATATAGCTTTCACTATTTTTAATCATTGTCATCTTTTTATATGAATAAAACCAAATTATGAATAGTATATAGTAGTAGTTTAGTATTTGTTCTTATAGCGACAAAAGAAATAAATCATCTATGAAAATTTCAACTATCTAGCCATTGTGGTTTATGAGATTAAGCCTAGTGGTGGACAGCAGAGTCTTAGTTATATTATCTATAGTTGGCTATTGTTTTTACTCTTTGGATACAGTATCATACCAAATTTGATCATAGTAACACTTTGAAATGCTCTCCAGTCAAATTGCTGTTTTGGGCTTATAACATTGTTATCTTAATAATTTTGGCATAGACACAGAAGAATGTGAAATAATAAAAAAACTCATCATGGATAAAGCAAAACTCACTGATTTCAAAAATAAACATAATTCAAACAACCACTTCCGTATATATATATATATAAGTTCTATATAATAGGCATTGTATCTGTTATATGTATATATTTAGTAAATAAAAGAAAATTTACATATATGATTAACTTCATTATCGAATTGTTTGTAAAGTGATATGCAACATTGTACCTTTTACTTGTCTGATCATTTTATTGTTTTATCTTTATCGGCAACAACGCTTTTATGCCTTGAAGTTAGATTAAGATATCTCAACGGGTAATGTACTGAATCCTCTTCCCGAACAATAACAAAATACACATAGTTACCATACATAGTTGCAACTAAAATTAAAGATACAAAAGTTAATAATCAATTAATAAATTTATCACCTCAATGCTCAAGCTTAGTCTATGTCCGACTTTAACGCACAAGATCTTAAATTAAATTCCCGCACAGGACAACTTGTTCTATGAGTTTTTCCAGTTTATCTAAAAAATATAACTTTTTCTAGGATTAGATTTGTATTAACGGACTTGTTGCCTGTCATATAATACATGTTTTTCATATTGTCTGCACTCCACCAAAAATTGAGTGGTTAGCAATTCATGATAAATATATTTATAGTTAAATTAAAAAAAATGATAGTTATTAAATTACTCCTATATCATAATAATCAATAATTATATAACAATAATATAAAGTTTTTTTTATTTGTTTGTTAAAAATGTACTGTATAATATTTACCTCATTGGTTGATAGGTCAGGGTACACCTTACTGTAACTTTCTAAAAGACTCATGACATGCCATCTATGATATTCTTATATGTATTTCTCTGTTGGGGTTTATCTGTGTTTATAATATCACAACCATAATGTAAATTCTTAGTTTTCTTAGTTTGGGGTTAGATCAATTTATATTCTTGATAGGATCCCTTAGATATGAAAGTTATTTACCTTCTTAGGGACCTATTGAGAAACTGGAATAATAGTCTTATGTATTTCAATTAAACTGGTGCTCTCTTTATCATAAGTACTCGAATAGTTTCATATCTATAAGTATAGGCTAGTATTTAAATTGACATTAATTATTAAATATTCATTTTATTTCTTTTTGTGCAGACAAATCCACATTGCAGCAGTACATGGGTGTGAAAAATCGATTGGAATCCTTATTAGGGTATGTCCTGACAAATCATGGCTAGATTTGCCCAACAATTTTGGACATACAGCTCTACATCTTTCTGTAATGTGTGGACATGCAGTTGTCACAAGAATGTTAGTACGAGCTGGAGCATCAATAGGTGCTAGGGATTTCGCCGGTGAAACACCATTACATAAAGCAGTGGCAGGAAACAAATTAGAATGCCTACAAGCACTACTAGCTCCAGTACCAGAACACCCACCAAGAAAAATATCGCCCATTCTAAATCAGAAGAATTACAAAGGTAAGCCCTCATTTCATTCTTAGTTAATATCTCGTGTTTAGAAGTGGTTGTAGATACTTTCAAAAGCCATACAAGCAAAAATTTGACATCTTTGCTTTACAACAAACTTCATAAAACTAGTTTTAATTGCATAGAAGTTTTTGCATAGAAGAATTGTCAGAACACATACACATATTCCACTTTGCATTAAAATTGTCTATTGAAATACTCGGTTATGTTGACTATGTGGTTGTTATGTAAAAATAATTTCTGGTGTTTTGTTTAGGCTTTTGCAGTACCTTGTTTATCTTTTACGGGATTAGTTATCTGTATTGCATCAATTGTTCGGTTCTTTATCTAACTTCAAAAGTTATCTGAGGATTATGAAATTTATTGCGCTTCATTTATGTTTGAAGTTCCCCCTTGTACTGTACTTTTACCACAGTGTGTATTATCAATTTTAGATATATTGTTATAATTCAGTCGCAATTTAAATATACATCGTGATAGGAGTTAAGCGTAGTAATGCTATTGTATTATCAAAATTGGATATTTATATACTAGAATTTCAGTTTTTATAGGTAAGATAGTCTAAAATAGCGGGAGGCTCAAAATTTCAAAGATTTTAGGGCACTATTATAATTTTCACCATTAGGGAACCTGCTTGTTTTTGGGCATTAAAAGATGAATGTTCATAATTTATGTGTGTTCGTAAGCTTGTCAATTCATTCTATCGTATTCCTAGGCGTGTAGATAATACATTCGACTTTATGCAAATTATTACATTCTGCACCAATCAAAGAGATTTTGCACTTCCAAATTTGACGGTTTGATGACACAACTAACATCAAGAAAACCATATTCTGAAAACAATTTCGCGTAAGACTCGTTTAAATGTGAGAATTTTTCTTTATCCTGTAACTTACAATAATTATTAGATAACGGATGCAAAAGTTGTTTGCGGATATGAAATGCAGTTTGCCTTCATTTCACATGGCATTGTCCTCTCCGGAACTATGCAGCAGTCTGCACGCAGGCAGACGTCATTCGATTGAAAAAAAACTTGGTTGCTCTAGGATCTTCGCGTAATTGTTACAGAACTGGTTTGCTTGTGACGCATCCACTTGGCTTCCTCAAGGTCTTTTCTAAGACGATGATCAAAACTTATCAAACAATTTTTTTACGCAAATTAGGTAACTTTACCCATCAAGTACAACATTTGGGATGATTTGTTTGATATGTTTTTTTATTCTGTAAAAATAATAATATTGTAACGAATGTAGAAGATAATACGCCCGTACTTATATTTTTGACCTGCCTAATCTAATATTTTCTCCAAGTACGATCACTATCCGAGACAATCTTGTTTTGTTCGAGTGACATGTCTTTCACAGAAAGTTATGCACACATACTCAATTTCGTAGCCCAAAAATAGTTTGATGATTATTTTAATTCTGGGATACAGTCTGTGTACCGTGAACTACAATTTAAAGTAAAACAAATTAAAAAAAGTGCTATCTTGGGTATTATTTGTTGTTCTTGGATCTGTATATATTTACGTTCTCCTTAAACGCAAATTTACAAATTCAAATACTAATCGTCTAGTCAGAAAATACTGCAACTTGTTGATTCATTCAGTTTCCCACACGTTCAAAAACCCATAGTTTGTTTGCGGAAAAACTGCACGCAACGAACAACAAATGGATATACAAGTGATCCATTAAAGCCTATGAGCTATCAATTGAAAGGTTTAGTGTTAGATCTATAGCAACCTGGCCAACCTGTACTGAATGAAGCTCAGTTCAATTGTATTTTGTAGTGAGCGGTTTTTGTTCATTGGAAAAAATAGCGTGGATTTCATTTGTTTGATCTTTAGTTGTCATTAACGAGAAATAAGTGTAAATAATATTTTGTTTACTTTACCAACAACTTTCTTTAATTTTACTATTTCAAATGTAATTTATTTCACAGTTAAATCACTTCTTAGTATAAAACAAAGTAGCTTCCCGCTGTCTGCCCCTATATGTGTTTAGAACAATAAAATTACGCAACGAATTTTGATGCAGTTTTTTTAATAGATAGTATAGATCAAAAGGAAAGAAAGCAGAGGAATTGTATGACATAAATAATACACCCGTGCAAAGCCAGGGCGAATCGCTAGTTATTAATAATTTTGAAATAAAATTTCATTTGACTCTAAATTAACACAAAACTGTTAGATTTTTTATATAACAAAACATTATTTCGTACATTAAATAGTGTGGTTTTCCCTCACTTTGTATAAACATAAAAGATATTAGCGTCTAGATGTAAGCAGCCGTTCGGGTTTCCCGGCGTTATACAATGTTAGGTGGCGTGCACACTTTCAACCGTCTTTTAGCACGTATTTGCATATGGTTTTACCCATCAACGCGACCTCGAAACGTACTCCGATGGAACCTTTGACACTTCAAACCACAAGTACACCCATAACCCGTTGTTTTTTTTTAGTCATATTATATCATAGTCATTTAGATATTTTATCACATTGTTAGCTTCAAATTTTTAGTTAGTTATTTTATTTCACCCGCCTACGATAAAAAGAGAGTAATGTTTTTCGAGCCCCAACGGTTTTACTGATACAAATTCCAGAGGAAGAAATTAACATTTCAAAGATTCACATATGTTTTTATTACTCTAAATAATCTGTTTATAAACTCAACTTGCAAACAAAAAGTGCGACGTTTTAAAATTATGATCTCAACAAGACGATACGATATTAAGATGACGATAGATCACTGTTAGTGGGGGAGCTCAGTAAGCTAAATGTGTAGTCACTCTAGCGTCATTGGGACTTATTGGATTTTATGCGTTAGATAATGGATAAAAAGAGTGTCGTATGACATTTTTGTTTATAGCGGTGGGAAGAGCGTCTAAAAGCTAAAAAAAAATACAAACACTTGATCCTACGCGAGCGCTTTAGATATTGATAGTATACTTGCCTAATGAGTGCCTGATGACGGAAAAATGTCTAGATCAGCCAGTTGCCATAACGGATGGTGAACATATGACATGTTTTATGAAAGTTTCTGATCCTCCCACTCCTTTTCATCGTCTTCAAATTGTCAGATTATTTCAATATAATATATTAATTGACATGTAATGAACCCGCCGTATCCTAATCTGACGTCTTGGAGTATATTTTGAAGCCAACAAAATTACAGACTACCCTACACGTGCGGCTCTATATATATATTATTTGCAAAGGAGGTGTTTAACGATGGTGCAAGGTATCTACCGTAACATAAACTGACGAGCCCGATTTACTACCCAGATCCCCTCTTGGACTCCCCTACTATATTGAGTTTTGTTGTATTATTAAATTGTATATAGACTTTTTCCTGTTATCCATTTTCTTCTATTTTTACCTGTTAGCTATTTGTTTTGATATCTTCAGCAGATTGCGTTTTAACTGAGAAGAATTTGCTATTGTTAGTAAACCCCGCCGGCCATAAACTTTTTTGCAAAACGTAAATACCTATGTGATACTTCTTAAAAGTTTATTGACCCACTTAAAAATTCATGCATTGGGAAAACCATGACGGAGATGTTGAAGCGTTTTTAATTTTTGGATTAGAAACTAACACTCGAAACGCTGTTATTCTATTGGCATGGCACAGCACATGTATGTTAATGACCTTTAAATTAGCGGAGGTCAGTGTAGGTTTTACCCGGCCGTTGTTGAGGATCCAGGCACCGTATAATTGCAGTGGGATGGTTGGACTTGCTGGGTATTCCCAACGTTACGCTCCTCCATGTTTCACGAACCGGCCGCTAGTGAAAGCAATATGTCAGTGTCATGGAGTTACAAAAGCAGGGACATTATGCGTACATGAGTTATTGTAGTGAAAATTTTTTATGACCATTAAGCGATATTTAATAGTCAACCTTATTGGGTTTCCGCCATTTTGTTAAGTGCAAAACTTGACAAGAAAGACGACACAGCGCAGCGAAACAGTTATTTCAAAAACTCCAAAGTTTCAAGTTCTCATACTTCTGGTGATAGATCTCATGTCGATCTATACTTTTTAGATTTGTTGGAAAACTTATAGTTTTCTTTGGAACATTAATAATATTGAGGGGACTCATGTAAGATTTAGGGCAAACGGTCGGTGGCGTAATGTAAGATTTAGGGCAAGCCTTGAGATAAGATAACCCATCTTGCTTGAAAACTTACAATTTGTCGCGTGATAATTCTATTACATTTAGTAAGTCCACGGCCAGTTTTACATGTTCTCTGATCTAAATAAACGAGGTTAGAGTATACAATATGTTAATTGTAACTGTTACATAAACACTGGGTTTCCCAAGTGTGAATGTCGCCAAATGGTTATGTAGTATATTATATATTATGTAGGTATGATTGTGTACTCAAGGAAGTATCATACCGGCAGTATTTGTAAATGTCAAGTATTACAATAAAATACTAAAGTTCCGGTATTTTGTTTGATTATAATCGTTAAATGTTATACACCTAATCATGGCTTGGGTTACATATAATGGTTATTTCAAAACATTTAATATACTAATCACTTTGATGATCAATTATTTTGTTAAAATAAAAATTAATTTAACTGTGCCAATTATAACAAATGTCACACTTGAATTAATATTTGCTATTCAAGTTATTTATTCAAATCAGTTGTTTGCCTAAAATTACTTATTTGAAAAAAAAATCCTAATGACCAAAGTTAGTAGCAAATACGATAACATTAATGAAGAGTCACTATAAAATTGTCAGAACGTTTCATAAACCAAACTCGATTAGTGCTAGTAGGTATTAATATAATCAGGTTTTATTGTGTCTTATTGTTTGTTTATGACCAATCATCTAATTGTCAAGGTTTTGCCGAATTTAATCAGTTCAGGATTTCCAACGATTTAATAACGATCGGTTTTCCACACACGTCTCTATATGGAATTTTATTATTTATGTAACTTAGGTACTAAGAAATAATATGAGTAAATCTGAAGAATACCATAGTGAGTGGCTCAGGAAAACCGCAAATGCCGTAACGGTTCGTTGTGATTAGTGGGCTGTTGGAACAATGTACGAGTCTGGGATAACCCGCCGTGAAAGTACCAATCCACTTACAGACGGAAATCCCAAAACATCTGAAATGATCGTTACATAAATGCGTTTCTTTTTATTAGGTACCTCCATTCATAATGTCAGTGCGTTCGAAAGTCATGTTTGACACGAGATTATGTTTCTTCGATGATTGCAACACCGAGATTACTGGCGAACTTAAATCGGTTACTACACTTTGAATAAACAATTCGTAAAGAATAAATACGTAATCATTTTAATGAGCATTGTAGTTGTACAGATTTTTGTTTTTGATCAAGAATAAATTATTGCTTTATAAGCAATCTGATTTAATACATAGTACAATCATAATTATCTTCATGCTAAGTCCCTTGTTAGAGAGTATAGACTGCCAAGTGCCACGATTCTTACATACTTACCTAGCTTTCACCACATTCACTACTCTCTTCATACAAACACTTCATTTTCGAAGACTCCTAACATCACCCTTGGCTAACTTACAAGCAATTTGGTATTTCATTCTATCCGCATGACCGAATAGGAAGAGAGTGTTACCCCTTACTTGATAAACACATTTTATTGTTAAAGCATTGCCGATATTTTAGGACGTGCGTCACCATAACATTAGCCGAAGCACGATAAATAGATTTTATATATTAACCCTTATTTGACCTTTGCTACTTCTTATTTCATGGCCAATGATTTTCGGATTATCCGATGACCGCACAGTTTTATAATGATCTTAAGAAAATCCGGTTTCATACTTGCTCGTTTGAAATGGTTTTCGTTATGTGTATTCCTAATTGAGGCGTCAAATTACTTGGATTTTCCAAAACTGTGATAACGTATTTTCATTTTAATTCGGCGTGATTACTACGTCAATGAGATAGCAAATAAATCATAGATTATACACCATCTGTTTGCTAGTCAAATAAGAACATGATAACAGAGGAAATTTCTTGAGAAAGTGACAAGAGTGTGGAGTCCGGATGACAACAAGCGATCAATGTGCACAAATCGAAGTATATAATCTATTTGCGTTTATTGTCCACGTAGAATGTATAATGTTTTCGTCACGTCTGCGACGCTACGTGTCGTGTAAACTTGTATCGTCAATGAAGGTGGTTTAACTACTACAATGCTAATACCAGCCTCGTGGACGCTGTTTACAATTCTAACAGTTTCACGTCACGTCGCATTGCTTCTGGCTCATTCCCTTATCAATAGCCTCTAAACATTGGATTTTCCACAATTCCGGTCGGTTTTCATGGACTTGAGCATATTTATTGTGGAAATTTAACGGTTTCCATGTGGCCACGCGAAGGTTATCGCCGTTATTAGATCTCGTTTCGAAATTCGTCGATAGGAAAACTACTGGGCTTTGTCAGTCAACAACAGTTATGTTTAGTTCTTTTAATTTATATTTAATATGTTTTAAATATTGCCCAATGTATCAATAATCTGAATACATAATACTACATAATATTAATATATTTTCATAAACAGAAAGATGAATTTAATGGTCTATCTATTTCATTTGTATCGAGACATACAATTATTTCCACATAACATCAATTCAAAGTTTAATCAGCTGTGAATTGACCCTTTTATATTTAAAGATAAGTTCCACTTGTTCTTTCGTAGCTAAAGATAAAAAAATCTCTTCTTATTTTTGCTAGTTTGGTCTGGCATACATAACTTTTTTCTTCCTACTATAAATGTGTGGGTATGGATATAATGCATTTATTGATCGGTTTATAAATTATGCATATGTTAAAGTTCAATTGGTTTCCACGTAATAATTCCACTTTGGTGTTAACCTAAGCTGCGCCTCTCTATAGTTGATACTTTAAAATATCTGCGCTAAATTCATCCGTGAATACATTATCATTGATATAAACTGGTTTTGCGCCTCCAGATATACGGAAATGGTGAAAAATATTGCTTTAGCCATAAATGGAGAGGGCATCGTCGCGAGTGTTGACTGGGCAGCGTCACATTGTTGGGAAAACCCCAGTGCCCCTCACGCCGCGCTCCGCAACCAGCTGCGCGCGCGCCGTGCCGCACACATACACAATATTACAACTCGCATATTTTTAAATTAATGCGTAATCGCCTCAGTATCTGCACGGTGTGCCGTGCGACCGACTTTGTGCTAGATTCACCAACTTTGGCTGACCGAAATAACTTTCCACTCGTTGAAACTTATTCCGTGTTCGTTTAAAACGTCCAATTGATTACATCTATATCATAATGTTGCCCTTGTTAGTCTAAAATAGCTAAATAAAGTAAAAAGATTGGGATACAGTTAAAAATGTAGTTTTTTTATTTACTTAACAAAATATATTTCTATAAAGGTTATTATTATCTGGAGATGACACTTCAACAACGACCTGTCCGCAATACAAAATGTCTGTCTGAGAGTATAGGGCCGACTATCTCGCTCACTAGGCCAATTAGTTTTGACTTCATCGTCACACAGACTACAGTGAGTTAGCGATACTATCTATTCTTTACTTTGTTAGGGAGTGTACCTAATCTCCAGCTTAATGTTATTAAACTAGCGTAATTTAGTGTATTTGTTAGCAGCATTAGAGACACAGTATAAAATAGCGTGAACATTAAATTTGACTTCCAATATGTTGATAACATGGCTAGTGTGGAGGGTTTTATAAAATATGGACTTATTTCCTTGTGTGGTGTAATTTTATTTACAAACAATCATATTTATTTCAAGAAATAAATGAATCAACCTTTAGCTAATGGACCTTCTGAGTAACTTGTTTTCGCTGTAGTGACATAGCCCACTTGGAACTTTATAGGTACAGGATCAAGTAGTGGTGTACTTGTGGTGTATTTATAGCTGTAATTATAGTAGATGTACTTTTACTGATCTTGACATATATGAGTTTCTAGATTTACCACCAGATTTTATAAATAAATACAAATCTATAGACAAATTGTACAATTTCATCTTTTAAGGCAGAATAAAATTATAGCCTGTGTAAATTAAAAAAAAATAAGATCCGATTTTTCATTGCATGAAACACGAATAATGTTCGAACGTAATGCTTTATAACATTATCCAACAGTCAATTTCACTTCATTTGTAGAATAGTTTGATAGTAGTATATGCACAGTAGAATTAAGCTCATTTGCAAAATATATAATCTTATATGTACACATTATACTATATATAATTATTTGTTGATAACACAAGTCATTTAAAAGAATATTTCTAAACTTTAATATGTGAACGCTTAGATAATTGCCGCAAAATCTTGTAATATACCTTGTTTAACAAACCGTTTCTGTAACTTATGTCCTTCAGATTCGCCCGCTTGAAAACATCGCTATGGCATCGTTGTATTCCACTTGAGTTAATGCCATATTACGTAAAAGTATGTCAAGGTTTCGTGTACCCAGTTAACCGAATGGGTTTGGAAAATCCAAGAAAATAGCAACCCTACTGCGAAAACAACGTACCTACCCATAAGTTAAAAACAATTTTCTATTTGCATGACCTTTTAAAAGGCGATGACAATGATGACATTAAGCTTAAAAATGTATAAAGATCAGTTTTTATTGGGATATTATTTAATAAATTAAATTAAAAAAAATTGAACATACATGTTCCTTCTTCTTTCCGAGCAGTCAATTTTTAAAACTACCCTATAGTTTTTTCTACTGGAATTGGTTGTCCTCTTTCGTTTTATAATGTATTAACTTTACACAAACGCATTTTTTTCTGTGGAAATTATGAATAAGAAACTATACCTATTGATAAATCATTAATTATAATTTCATGTTATTTGGAAACTCCTGATCGGAACGAATATTACGTATAGTTGTCAATAAATCTAATGATACCTATTCAAAGGAGTAACATTTAAATTGTTCTAGACACTTCGATTGACACGTGACGGAATATGTTTCTAATAAATACTGCAAGTAATTGCATATATTCTATAATTCTAACTTTTCCATTGATTTGTTTGTGTATTTAAACCATCTGCGTAACATTAAGTTTATTGCTTGTAACTTGCATAGGTTTCCCCATAAAATATTCTCGTAAGTTCTATGTTTATTTTTACTTACAATTTTTTTTTCATCTGTATTCGAGCGTAGTTTGTGTCCCGACTACGCTCGAATTTTTCAAATAAAAATCCCGATTAGATTGTGCCCGATATGTCGAAAGATTGGCCACCTGTCACATCATGGGTTCTACTATCCTCGGCTAATCGTGGGTGCAAAAGAATGTACATCCGCTTAACCATTTGATGATATGGGCATGATGACACATACTTATTTTTTGTACAAATTTTCGTGAAAACTGCTTGATTTTTTTATGGTATAAGTCAGCGAACAAGCACACGGGTCTCCTGATGGTAAGAGATAGCCGTGACCTATGGACACCATAGATGCTGTAGGTGCGCCGCTGCCCTGTGGTTGAGCTGTCAGACCTTATGTGCAAGATTATTTTTTGTATATTATGGCGGCAGGAATAGGCGGTGGATCTTTACGCGGGCGAGTTGCTGCACAGAACTCTACCACCAGTGGTCACGTTGGTAGTGGTACGTTGGTACCCAGTTAACCTATGCTCGCCTCTTACGAGCTGCCCAGTAGGAAGGCAATTGGTCTATTCTACATAGAGGGCCCGGACCAACACGAGGAAAAATTAATTCAATTGGATAGATTTGTGCAATTTAACGTATCTAAACATTTTTAGGACTCGTCATAGATGTTAGTCATAAATTATACCTTCTAATCTGACACATAAAAGTTTCCAGTAATGTTATCCGAGTTTCAATAATTATCATCAAAAAATCCACGAATGTGATATGTAACGATGACAAAAGTTAGAAACGGACTGAATAGACTTTGACAAATTTATCTATTTAGATTTTTTACTATTAAATTACTTTATGTAAAATAGGATACCACATGTCAATCTTATCACACACGCAGCAGAGCTCACTTACTTACTTAAAACAAACGTTTAAAAAACAGTATAGTCTTGACAACCTTTAATAAAATTACTGGACAAGGATAATTCTATGTAAATACGCACTTTGGAAATTGTAAAGAGAGCACGCTTCCCACTCTTCGTTATTTCTCCAAGTTTACACATATATTTAAACACATACATATTTATAATTTAAATATAAATCGGACGTTATTTTTGTGGTACAACTCGGAGAAACGAGCCAATTTTAAAATTTGTAAAAAGCAGAGAATGCGCCAATCTATTTCGATCACGTTCTAAATAGTATTGGATCTAGTCCAACTCCCGTGATTGATTTTGTATAACCGAGCTTTCGCTGGGTTAACTTTAATATTTTGTTTAAGTCATAAAATTTGTTTGAAATATTTCCTCATGACCAGAGCGCTATATCCTTAACTGCGATAAAAAATTAAGATATGTATTAAAAATTTGTTCAAAGTGACGATGTGTTTTATATAGATAATTTATTTTACATAAAGGAACATCATAAAGTGATGCATTAGTAACATTGTCATTGTTGATATAAGTAATTTAATATATACAGAGTCTCTATGGTGTTGCGGTATACGAATGAGTTTTTTTACTTAAGTAAATAATCTGAGTGCTCTTACGGTAAAATAAGAAAGAAGTAAAAGAAAACATCATGAAGTCCCGAATTCGACTTTATCTAGAATTGGACCTGGTTTCCCTCATGGGATATGGAGTCATATGGCAGTTGCTCTTTGTAAAAGCTGGCGACCTTGTCAAATCCCTTTAATTTAGAACTGACACCGGTATCATCTGATATAGGATTGGAATAAGGCTAGGATGATGAATAAGAATTAAAATTATATCTCCACTCACGCTTTTATTGACTTTAAAACGTGAACAATAAATTGAACTTCAATTTATATCAAATATTCGTAAAATAAATATTACAAACGAGAACATTAAAACTGTCGTCACAAAATGGAATTACTGACATTATCAAGAGACACGAAGGTTATCGTAGAAGTTTATATACGCATTGGAAACATTTTTAATCAATCTTTATGTTTATCATGTCATAGTTCAAAACTTATTTAATCATCACCAACTAATTTGTTTTTATAATAAATTAAAATTTGCAAATATCCATGCGCACAAACCATTTCATATTACGTATATCATGAATCTTTTACCGTTAAAAAAATCGTATAAGAAACGATTATTAAAGACACTAATATCATAGCTATGATTATAAAATCTACATCCGAAAACTGTGAAATAAAATATAAGACATTTTAGCTTTGATATACAGTTTAATAAACCCCTATAACCTTCCTTCCAGCTTAAGATATTGAAATATTTTCTAAAAATGGCGATTAAGCGGTTCCTTTGTTTGTATTATCTTCATCTCGTGAATAGCAGCTTATCTTATCACTTAAACCGCGATCTGTAAATGATAGTAATGCAGTTCTGCAAAAACTCGGATGTGTTGGAGTTGGAGTTTTTACCACCCGTTAATTCCTGGTGCATATTGTAAGGTGTTTTAGTTTAGTTTGCTTTGCAATAATATGTAATATGTGATACAAAATATTGCAAAATGCTCTTAATAGTCAAAGAAAAAAAGCCAAATTGCCTTCAGGTTAATTCTTTACAGAGTTCTTTGATCGTTTTTTAATAAAGATAAACATAATCTTTATCGATTGTGTGCTCCGATAATCTGAAATATTCGTGACATTCATTCCATCCATTAGTATGTCATAAACCTTGTAGTTTTATTCAATTCACTGATCGACAAAAAAACTTTTTTTCTGTGTAACAAGGAAAAATGTACCTGATTCTGTCAGGAGTAAGGTTAAGTAGAATAAAATGAGTAGTCTTAAATTTCAGATACGAATAGTTTTATTTTTATTTGATTTTTTTTACTTTTCTTTTATTACAAATTATTTTTATACTTATTAAATTACTACCCATCTTAAAGTAGTAATACACATAGTTTTCTATGATTTTCTCCTGTATTTTGCAATAGAAATGTCCCTTTGTAATCCCCAGCAATAATCTGCCAGCATATTTGGACTCCATGTAATTTTTCTACGGTAAAAATATCTTTGTGGTATCGTTTCCCGTATTCATATTATTAACGGCGCCCAGGTTTGGGAGAAAAACGTCTAAAAGTAAATAAAAAAAACATTTTTGAGGCGTATCGCTCCCTAATGCTTTATTGATTCTCTAATAGTTTTTCGACAATAGTTTTATAGTAATTTAATCGGTGATTAAAAAAAATATCTAAGTGATTTTTATAAATGAATCCCAAGCTGTTTTTTTTTCAGATCATTGAGTTGTTTTAAAGATACCTATTATTTTTTATCACTTGCCTAATTTAAGGAATTAAAAACACACCCTCTTTAATATTGACGTCACTGATTTTAGAAAATTTTTCTTTTAGTTATCGAATTTCAGCGCCATTTTTATCCATTGCTTTCACAAAATGTTTCATTAGGCTAAGTTTTATACGGAGAGGTAAAAATATATCTCTGGGTTGTACTAATGGAGTATGTATTACATTTTTTAATGATTTTACGCCATATTTTTTTAACCTTATGGTTTTTACTATCCCTGCTGTCCCATTCACAAAGAAAACAAGAAAATGTTGTAAACCCAAGTTACCATCCTTATAAAACAGCAACAACTTTTAAATCTTTGCAAATAAGTTCTACCCACAAAAACAACAGACGTGAGGAACCCAAATTTATCTTGCTGTCCAACAGGAACACCGAAATAAATGTTATAATTTTTTTTTATTAAAGGTGTTAAATTCTTTACTGACATACAATAGTAATCTTACTACAAATGAAACAGAACTTGTCAGTATAATTTTTAAATTTTTTTGAAATTCTTTACGAATCACTTCACTCAGCAAACACAAAACATAGCCGGTTTTTTTAAAGTAAAATACTGAATTAAAAATATTAAGAAAAAAACAATTATAATTAAAGTTTGCTGATAAGTGCCGAAACAGAAAAACTAGACCTAATCAAATTAAAATACTTATGATTTTGTGGAGAGGTTTCGTAAATATTTCAGAATTATTGCTAACTTGTTACAAAATTTTGTTGATCAGAATTACTTATCCTCGATGCTCTAGAGTCTAGCATACTGACTGAAAAAATAATGTTTCATTTGCTTGCATATTTATATTATGTAATATATTTATATTATTTATTTGTTAGATATGTTAGACAACGATACTAATACATAGAAATACTTAAATATTCACAAGAATAAATTTAATAAACATTCAGACCCGGAAATACAAAAATCTATGTCCATCACACAAATGTCTGTCCCCGTCGGGAATCGAACCTGAGCCTCTCGCTAGCCATTCGACCAAGGAGGTGGTAAAATAGTAAGAGCATATTAATATCAGATGGTTTTTTAAACTCATTTCAAGAATTGGCACAAAAAACTGCTGTGATTTTGCTTTCTGAAAGATTAAATTAAACCTTTGGCTTTCAAATGTGCATTTCACGGTGTGGCGTCATCACCCGTCACAAAAAGTTCATTTTCTACGTCAGAACAGACTAATAGAAATCGTTTCTTATGATAGCTTTAATCGTAAACCGCATTTGAAAAAATTATTGATCAAAAGTATCATTATACAATACAATTGTGACATGTCCATATAAAGATTAACCCAGACATAATATTATGTTGTTTGTTTAAAATATGTTAATAATTATTTGTCAATACCAACATAAGGTCATAATATTAAATACCTAGCTGTTGATATTTATATTCAGCTACATAGACCGTGATCACGATGGGTCTTGTAACCCAATACTACAAAAATGAAAGAGTTCCAAATTACCAAATTCCAAGTATGGAATACAAAAAGTTGTATTCTAATTTCAAATAACTTAATGAATAACTCTTTAAATCAGACTTTTTCATTGTTACAGGACAAATGTGCGTGCACTTGGCAGCTACCGCTGGTCACGTAGAAGCTTTACAAATGTTGTTGTACTATGGGGCTGACTTCAATGCTAGAGTGAGTATTTATATTAACCTTAAAAACTACGACCATGTTTATTTTAATGTCTGTATTCTTATCTTGAATACTTTATACCTCGTATTCTTTTATTATATTTCCCCTCATTAAAATGCACGCTACTAAACATTAGTTTCGTACAATTTCAATTTTCGTCATTAGTTTTTCTTTCTTATTATGTTACCTACAATCCAAAAGTCGTAAAAGACTATTTCATATTTTATTGACATCAAGCTAATTACATGTTTACATGTTATTTGTTTTTAACCAATTTTAATCTCGTAGATCCTCTATACTGTTATTAAATTTTTTTGTCATTGATCCCTTACCTGATTATTTAAGTGTGTCATATTTCTCTCTCTTATCATGTTTAACACTATTTTGCTTCAACGTGATATTTACTTTTCTATAACATTTGAATGTAATTTGACAAAAAAGACAAAATACACGTGCACCATTATTGATAAAAATGTAAAACCAATAGGGTCATATTGTTTTATCGTAGTAGTCGGTGATGCGCTTGATTCATTGTTGTTACCTCAATGACCGGGAAACCCGCTGTCTAATCAGCTGATAACGTAGAGATATCGCTGCCGCTTGGGTTTTTTTATTTACCTTCGTCTATATTACCTTGTAGCGTTAGATTAAAAAAGATTCTTCAGTGTATTAACTTATAATTGTGGAAAAAACATTTTAAGCGTCAACCCGAATGTCCAAACTTCGAGAACTTTTCAATTGAGCGCGCATTGTCGCTACAAATATAGGTACTGTACAGTCTTTACATAACAAAAATCAAAATATTTATTTGTCAGTACAAATTTACAAAAGATTAGGTAAACGATAGAATATTTGTTTCCTTAAGTGGCTTTAAACACTACATTCGGGTTTTCCTTTGTCATTGTTAATTAGGAAACCGCAACGTTTGTCTCAATTTCATTTGAAAAAAATAAATCTAAAACATAATATTTAATAAGTTTTTTTTAATGAATTTGATAAAGTCTTAAGTTTTAACTTATACATTAGTTGAGCAAAACACCATTAGAACTGTGATTTCGACCACTTACTTTGATATTTATGATATAGACAAACAAGTAATCTGTCGCTATGATGTTATAAAAATATGTGTGACTTTGAAAAAGCATTTTTTGTACGCCTTTCGCAATCAAAAGTTTACGGATCATAATCGCGTCAAAAAAAGAGAATTCTATGTCAAAGTGAAGATTATTAAATTTCTGATAATTGAGTTTTTCTAAGTATCTAATTAGTATGATGGTAATTCTCGAATTAATGGAACGTTCACAGCATCAAGTCTTAACATCGAATGTGTATCTTTACAGGAGGGTCTGGCAGGATGGACGGCGCTGCATATCGCGGCCCGCCGCAAGGACACGCGCACAGCACAATGGCTGCTGGAGCACGGCGTGCAGCGCACCATCCGGGACTACGCCGGCCGGCTGCCGAAGCGTTTCCTTGCCACCGACCCCTCGGACGAATCGGACTCTGACGACGATGAGGTGAGATGAGGTAGATTTGTATTATAGTAACAGCTCTTTCGAGGTGTTTTAGTTGTCCTTGTCACAAAGTTAGGTGGCAGAACTACTCGTTATACTGATTGATGTCATAAAAGGCATTATTAGCTAATAACACCTAAATTTTATTCCAAATCATATTAATTAGATAATTTTCTTACTTCAGATTTTGTACTTACGTAAACAATTTTTTTTGTCGCTTTTGTGTGTCTGGTCTTTTGTGTCAGCGTAGTGATCATTACGACAGTTGATTTAAAAGGACCTTCAAAATCAATTGTAGTAGTTACTATGCAGACAGCGGATCTGATATGAGTCTTAGCGATTGCAGGGGACTTACTAATCTTTGAGCGATAATTCTATTGATAGGATCCTCGGTGGCCTTATGCTTCCATTTCTATTTTTTTTACTTAATACATTTTCCTAGTGCTCTTACACAAACGGCACAAACCCGTGTTTGTGCATGATATGGCGACGGACTTGCCATACGTTATATCGTGGGACCTAATATTGTCGGCTAATTGTGGGTACAAATCTCTTCTCTGTTTACCCTTTTGGGGATATGGGCGTGGCGATATTTATTTGGTATATGGATAAATAGTGGGTTTGGTAGTATGTCTCAAAATCAAGGATTTTTTTATTTGAATTGGCAAGAATAGAAAAGTTGTCTTGGGAAATTCCTTTTTGACTACTACTGGTACATTTAAAAAGAAACTAATGAGTGTTCTCTCTTTGTTTCAGTACGACAGCGATAGCGATAGCGAGAGCCTATTCGAGAGACTGCGACAAAACATAAACGCGATCAACGTCGCCTGAGACGACCCTTGATTTACCGGGTCTTATCAAACTATTCAAAATGTTGAGGACTCCTCTGTTAATCCAGGCACATGTATGCAAAAATCAATAACCAGTGCTCTGGGGAAAAATCAACAAAACCTAGGAATGGAAAGTGGTACATCCGATTAATAGACAATAGAAATTGTATCCAAAAGCACACGCCATATCTGCTGTTTTCAAAAATGGTAGCGCGATAAGACATATTGAATTAATTCAAAAAACAAAGTTTTTAACGATGACACAAATTTGTGTAATTTTTATATGGGTTATCCAGAAAAATACAACAATATTCCTTATATCTAAATTATTTCAGAAGTAAATACTTAAAATATTTAACACACTTGCAATTCTGCATTTGAACTTTATTCATGTTGAGTTAGAATTCTTTTAGAACGCATGATTTGACTTGCAACTTCTAATTTTATGGTTCGTTTATTTTTTATTTGCCGTTTGGCTAAACATAAAAGGATGACAGCAAAATATTTATTATAATACGCCTCTGGCCTTTGTTTATTTAAGTTTTGTATCCCATATATTCCGAGAACACAATATAGAGAATATATAATATATTTATAAATAAATGTCAATAAACGTACAATATAAAAAAAATGTCAAAATGAACAAAACATAAGCAATGTTGAAAGCAGAGGATTATTTCTATAATTCTGTGGAAATATCACTTGTTTGAGAGGATTCAACTTTTGACGATGGACACACTTTTCTTTACCGAAGTTTTCGAAAATCTATAATTATTCCTTTAAATATAAAAATTATAATTGACATGAAAGTTTATGGTCCAAGTTCCAATTTTATGTAAGGGGTTGTCTTCCTATGAGCCATGTCAATAACAATAGTTAAGATATGAACAGAGTTGATATATTTGTCTCCCTCTTTTGCTCCACGAGTGAACGGGAGCGTATACACTGTCACTCCCAGTTTATTGTTCATTGACATGGGTCTTTATATATTTATTTAATCAATACTGTGATGGTATGAATAGACATAATATTTTTACTTTTGGACAAAAAATTAACTGCTTTTGGCCCGTTGTCATATATATATTTGTCTTGCTCACACTTTCTTAGGAAAGCAGTAGTTAAGACTTTATCCTAAGTCGCTTATGCAACTTGCCAGTGACGGATTATGCAGTGATATTACGAGTTCCTTTGATAAGTAAAAAATTCACTGTAGTCGTGGAAGTTACTTACATTTATAGAGGCTTGACGTAGTCATTTGGTTTTAAAATCTTAAATCGTCGGAGAAAGTCGTCAACAAAGTTGAAATGCTCTTAATGTGTAATGCTTATATTTACCTAAGAATTTTAAAACTCGATGGTAATTTATTGAATTTTATTTAAAAAAAAAAACATCAACAATAAAAATATGATTAATTATTTTTGTATAAATTTTTTTTTTAAGTTGCGTTCAGTAACCATAAAGGTTTCATTCATTGTCGCTGGCCAGTTGCATGTGTGTGTAACTCACGCCATTATTTTTCTGTATGAAAATGTTTGTGTGCGTGTTGTTATTTTTTAATTTCGTCACGACATTGGCTATGTGCAATCCTCTACTGCCAAAATTGATAGACGCTGAAAGCGCAAGGAATAGGCATACACGTTTTGTATAATCAATGTTAAGATCATACTCTTGACTTTGCCAAATATATTTTTAGAGCTAGTCTTATTTTAATTCTGTGTAAATTTCTTGTTTATTGTACCCTAATTACGGTTTTAATAAATTTAAGTTGATTCTGCGGTATTTTTTAGTGCATTAGCAAATCGTGTATGCCTATTTTTTATTTCTAACCCTAAGGTCTGTTTTATATTTTTTAAGTTGTATAATTATTCTGATATCGTTTGTATATGTTCAGTTATAATATACTTACGGATAATTTATACCTTGTTGTTTTATTTATCAAATAAATGTTGACCCTTAGGATGAACTAGATGAGATGATCAACAAGATCAAATTAATCAATTCAGAGATAACACCGTCTCAAATGCAATTTTATAAGCGGTAGATTTGCACATAAGGTCTAAAAAAGCCCGACCACAGCCTCCGGCCCTGGAACCAGAACTGGCCTAATTTTTCTCTTACCGGAGGAGACCCGTTTGCTTTTTCGTAGTGTTATCCTATAAAAATAATATCGCAGTGTAAGCAGGCAACAACTAAAATACTGAAATAAAATATTTGCGGAATTTGTGTGTTAAAAAGTTGTTACAAAAAATATACAATTATATTAATGTATTCTACCACATAGTGGTTGCAGATATTATCCAACTACTGAACTATCTAGCACCTTTTTGTAAAGAATTAAAATTACTGGACTAATAGGACCCAGTTTTCCAAATTACTCACAAAAAGTAACTTTGTAGATTATTTAATTTTTATTTAAAATAAGTAATGATCATGACCATGAAGCTAATGCTACCCTCTGGACAAACATCTATCTCATAATCGGGATAGGTCTTTGTTAGGAGTTTAAACTACAAATTAACTTCATATTATCCTCGCTATTTCCTGTTAGTTTATATTTATCTAATACCTTTAAACGAGCAATTCTTGTATATATTCTTGTATATCAGCGGTTTCGAAAACGGCTCGAACGATTTTCTTAAAATTTTCTAATAGAAGGTTTCGGGGGCGATAAAGCGATCTAGCTAGGTTTTATTTTCAGGTTTCTTTTCTTTTTCAGTTCCTTCTTTTTGTGAGAAAACTGTTCCTGGATGCTCTACAGAAACAAGAAAAACATTGGTGGCTAGCGTACACGCCTAACCGCATCGACTAACCGCGAGGCTCGGGTTCGATTCCCGACGGGGACAGGCATTTGT
>DVZL01000680.1:0-21523 GCA_018236625.1 Lasaia peninsularis
GCAAAAATATTTATGTGGGTATATTTCTTCAGCATTAAATATTACACGTTATTTTTTTCGGCCATATCTAAATCACACGCATATTCCCTATTGAATAACAAAATAAAATTATTAGTACCTACCTAATGAGATTGAAACTGTGTACAAATTATTAATTGTTTTCGGACGTGCGCTTGTTTCTTCTTAATATTTAAGTTATTAGTTAAGTCTGTTATCAGTTCAGTTTAGTCTTTTTTTTCATTGCGATTTTTATTTCTCTTTTATTAATATTTTTTTTAATTTATATAAAAATGTTAGCAAGTAGATATTATTATTGACAAAATTGTCTAGAAAAACTTGGATAAGTTTACAGACTATTCTTTTCCCAATGTTTGTAACATGAAAAAAAGTAGTGCATAATAATAATAAAAAAAACTCCTATATCGTTTTGTATTGAATATAAAAATTCTCCTATATTATGTTTAAAAAAGTCGAACATATCGATGTCAGATTTGGGCGACGTCAATTCAAAAGCTAACCGATAGCGCTTATTAAATACAAATGAAAACAACAAAATAGGTTTTTAATGAAATTGAAGTCGGTTTTTGCAGTTTTGCTGCGTTTTAAATGTTTAACTCCGGTACTTTTTTGTATTGAACATACATACAAACTCCTATAACGTAACGTGTTGTGAAATATAAATGAAAATATAAAAAAGTAGTTTGTAATGAAATTGTAGTCGTTTTTTTTGTAGTTTCACTGCGTCTAAAATGTTTAACTCCGGTATCGTTTTGTATTGAACATACAAACTCTTATACATTTAGAAAAGTCGAACATATCGATGACAGAGTTCGGCGACATCAATTCAAAAGCTATCCGTAACGGGGCGACAGTTCCAGGATTGATTAATATATCATCCGCTTGCCCACTTCGCTCCCTTTTAACCCATTTTTGCATATCACCGTCGAAGTAAAAGGATTCTAATTCAATGGGGAAGTAGCGCGAAACATTTATCATGGTAATGAATTATCGAGAAAATTTTCTATGAAATCTAAGTATTTTTCCATTTATGTCATTTCCTGAAACGTTTAATGATTTTTTTAAATATTTTTTGTTACTTTCCTTTGGTTTCAAATACGTTTTGTTCATATATTTATTTTTGACATATTGTAAACTTTAAGTTTCTGTATTTAAAAATTATTTAAGCGTTTCATAGTTTATCGACTTCAAAAGCAAAAGGTTCTCAATTAGACTGTTTTTGATATATTTGTAGATTAGATAAATATTATTTAAATCGAATTGGAGAATTTTGAGTTATATCTAATAAAGAGCATTTTGTTTACACGGTGAAATTGAAGTCGGTTTTTGCAGTTTTACTGCGTTGACATTATTTTAATGATAAATACTACTAACATTCAAAAGCATAACATCAAAATAAAAATCCTTTTAATCGAGCGTTCATAAATCAGTTACTCTTAATATAAAATAATTAATTCAAAAATAAAAAATGCAAAAACTTAAGCGGCGTATTTGCATTTACGTTACCCGGCACGCATTATTAATTTCGTATAAACGGGCGATTTTTTTTTTCATCGCTCGCGTAACTGCAAGGCAATTTTTCAATGCTTTAAAATATTTTACGTACATTTCTATTGAATGAGCTGCAGTTGCACAGGTCGTAAAGCGCGTAACGGACGTAAATTACAAATGGCTATAAACGTTGACGCTGCTTAGCAATACATCTACCGACTATGGCACTTGACGTGCACTATGAATAGAGCCAGTATTTATTATGAATAAAAATTTTAATTCCCACAAACATTTCATTCAATATAAACTGCATTTGCAAGACGTTGAGGTTTTTGTATTTTATGTATGACACAAACATTAATTTCTTTCACGACTCTTACTAAATTTATTACTCGGCAAAATAATAAAAATGTATTCTTTATTTATTATTAATTAATGACAAATCAAAAATAATTTTTAATAAGCTTTAAAATGATATTTGATTTGTCATTGCTTTTAAACAGCAGTAGCTTCTAAAGTTGCCAAGTTTTTTAAGTTTTAAAAGTTTGTGTGTGTTTTTCTGCCTTTGATTTCTACTGTTAAAACATATCAGATATTTGATGTCTTTTTAGTATATGATAATTATGTAAACGAGATAATGGATTGTCTATTTAATAGAAATTTCTTACAGGTGACTTTAAATAGAGACAGCAGAATGAATTCAAAATTAAAACGTGTTATCACAGTTTAACAGTACATAACAGAGAACAACGCATGTTGAGTTATTCGTAGAATATCTGATCATTATTTTTTTATAAGATAGTACTTATGTAATTAAATTGTTTATTAAAAGATCTGTATTTTTTGATTACAGGTAAGCAAAATGGCTGAATTGTTTACGTGGTGTTCAAGTGGTATGTATGAACGCATCAAAAATGTTTACATCTGATCAGAAATAATTTACGTAAATAGTTTACGTCCATTCTAAATTTCTGACCCGCACGTAATGATGTTTTTGCAGCAATTCTCCCGAGTTTCACTGCTTTAGCTATACCTGTCACCATAATGGTATTGTCGTGTTCAGGTCCATGGGGTGTAATAGCCGGTAGAGATGCACGTCAGCTCGGTCAGAGAACAGCAATGGACCTACAACGACTATAGTGTCGATTGTAGTGTATAGGCCGCAATTTTCTCTTTCGCCAGGAGAGCCTTGTGCTTGTTCGCTGTCTTATCCAATAAAAAAATCATCTAATTGTATGACTTATAACATAGTACAGGACATTCAGTACATGTTGATAAGTAATATCCAAACTTGTAATAAATATGTTCACTATTTTATGTGTTTTGTCTCAACAAAACGATCTTCTAGCAACGGCACCGTTTTTGTAAAACGTGATATATTACTTACATTATATTTATATCTACAAGCTATTACCCGTGGCTTCGCCCGCTTATTAACGTCATTTGTTAATTGCCTCTGTGGTTGAGCGCGTTTGGGTTTAGGTTACGTTCTACGAGTTTTTTCCAAGTTACCTAACATTTGTGCCCGATATGGTGACGGGACCTAATATCGTTGGCTATTCGTGGATGCAAAAGCACCTTTGCTTACCTCTTCGGAGATATACAAATGACGATTTTTATTTAGCTCTCTCGTGGGTATTATTTGACATGTCGGAATAAAAACCATTCCATTGTTTAATTTGTTTCAAAAAGTTTCGAAATTTGAAAAAAAGCGGTTGAGTCGCTTCAGATTCCGAACAGACATCATGACAATGGATTTTTTATTTAGCACCTTCACGTCTATTATCCCCGAAGGGGTAGGCAGACTCGTAAATCCAGTAGATTTAAGAAAAGTTGCTCGACCTGGGAATTGAACTCGGGACCCTACACGGCTAACGGTCTTAAAAGGCGACAGCTGTATCGTTACACTACGGAGGCGAATTTAAATTTTTTCATTTATATAGTGTACTAGCGACCCGCCCCGGCTTCGCACGGGTATACTATACATGTTTTCTCCTTCCTATTGAATCACTCTATCTATTAAAAAACTGCGTCATAATCCGTTGCTTAGTTTAAAGATTTAAGCATACGTAGGAACGGACAAAAAAAGTGACTTTGTTTTATAATGTGTAATTATTGTGGAAAATTATCTGGTACTTAATAACTTGTGTATGCAATAAACTCTCCATACTCACAAGTATAAAACCAGATCCAGGGTTCTCTCATTTAAGCGTGAAAAGCAAACGAATCCAGTGCTAGAATGATGATGACTATGCGATGAAGTTCCACCGAGTGTCGACGGTTGAAAGTATTCATTCTGATATTTGTTTTCACACTATCAAGGCTATATGAATTTGAATTGCCAAGTGGTGTTCCTTACCATTGTCACGGTGGTTGATCAGTGATGGCGTTCGTCGACCTCGGTCCTGGGCTGTTTGGTCGCGCTCGCCTGACTTCTTACCGTGATAAGTTGCTCAACCATCCGTGACTTACCATAACTATTTGCATAAACCAACATTTCTGCAATGGCTTTTAACAAATTTACAACCGTATTTTCACACCAGATCCCTTGCGAATTAGGCAGAGAGCATCGAGTGCCAAGCGTCCATTCAGTTGAAATACTAAAAAAAAAATTCAAAACGGAGCAGGTTCGTAATGTGCTTGTATGTTTGTAACAAGATTACTACGTCAATTTTAAAATAGACTGCTTCAGCGGTTTTTGAAGTATAAAAAATATTTTGATGATGAAATTGAAATCGGTTTTTGAAGTTTTATTGCGTTTGAATCATGTAAAACGTTGTTCGACTTTTTTAAAGCCATTTTTAGAATTCCGAGCCCAAAAGGCCTATTACTATGATGCCGCTGTGCGTTTGAAGGACTGTTTGTCTGTCTGTCGCCTCGTACCTACAACAAATGTGATTTTTTGGCGTTTTTATAGAAAATAGTATGTACAAATTGCTAGTTTATTTTAAAACTTGCGACTTCGTCCGCGCTTTTATTTATTTATATGTAATATAAAAGTGGCCTAAGCTACTATTGACGAGACTAGCCGTCTGCCAGTCCCGTCAAGAACGGTCCAGCCGTTTCAGAGATTCGTGTGTACAAACAGACAGACATACAAATACACTAAAATATACTATTTATATGCACCTTGTAAACATATGTATGCATTTAGAAACCGTCATAGTTTTCAAATGTTTTGTCTCTTTTAATTTATATTTCATTGGAAAAAGATAGCACGCACTTAAATTTAAGCAAAATGCATCAGGATCATTGCCGCATATTTACGTTTCCTTACAAAAAAATAAAACAACAAAGGTAAACCGATCGAGGAAACGTCGATGCTTATTTCATGAGTTTCGGAAAAAAGGAAAACCGCGAGCAGCTCGGAAAGAAAACTTTTCCCGGATGCAGTTGTATCTCAATTTAAAGTCAGTATTTTTTAACTTGAAGTGTAATTAGCAAGATGGTATTTTTCGAGTACGTTAAGTAGCTTACCGGGAATAATTAGCTGAGAAATTCCATTTATTTTTACGGGAAATTTCTTCAAGAAAATACAGTCTTGTTCTTAGAAGTTTCTCTTCAAGTGCGGGAGAGGTCTTGATCTTGTATAAGATGTTTTCTTGTGGTAACAAACACGCGGATCTCCTGATATTAAGAGACAAACGAGGCCTATAGACACCGCAGATGTTGTTTTATGGCCTGGCTATGAGGTGATACGCGTAAGCCTACCCTCCGGACCGGAACATGACAATGTCATTACGACGGCAAGAAAAGGCATGGCAATAGATCTATAGCCGGATGAGTTGCTGCACAGTACAACATGACTAGTGGTCATAATGGGAGTGTCCAGATTAACCCATGATGGCCTCTTACGGGCTGCCTGATAGGGAGATAGATGGTCCATTCTACACGAGGGACCAGGACCATCATGGCATAATCCTGGGGTAGAATAAAATAACTCTTTATTGTGCACCAAAAAAATACAAAAGAGACAAACATATAAAATAAAACTTAAAGACTAAAAGACTAAATGATACCCAAAGGCGGACTTGTCTACAAGTCAGCGATCTCTTTTAGGAAACCTTATGATATGGAACAAAAGTCAACTAAATTATGATAACTATTATCAAACATATAACTGTATGTGATCACCTTATTAGCCTTTAAACTATTTTCATTATCAGATATATCGGCTTGTACCTATATTACATATTGATAGGATTGCAATTTGCAATATAATTATCCTCAGTACTGGGGTTTAAGCCTGTTGTATTGCACTAATGGGGCTAAACTTCAATCTTATTGGCGTTTAAGTCTTAGGAGGGCTTAATCATAATCGCTACGTTGGGCAGACGAGTTGGGAATCCCAACAGATAAGCTTTATTGAACCGAAAACCCCTGCCGATAACAATTTATAATATTTAAATATTGGAAACTATCTCTGTTAACAACTTAGTTATTTAGTCGGAAATAATCTGAATATATTTTATTACTCGTTTTATATGTGAACTTTCATTACGTGTCCTGTGTAACTAAGATACTTTTCTTTGTAGTTACAATGACTTAGTTACTTAGTCAGAAATAACCTGAATATATTTTATTATTATAGTGAACTGTGATGAAGAGTCCTGTATAACTAAGATACTTTTCTCGTAGTTACAATGACTTAGTTATTTAGTCAGAAATAATCTGAATATATTTTATTATTACAGTGAACTCTGATTAAGTGTCCTATATAACTACGAGTAAGATACTTTTCTTTGTAGTTACAATGACTTAGTTTTTTAGTCAGAACCAATCAGAGTATAATTTATTATTATAGTGAAGCCTGGTTAAGTCATGGATAATTGAGAAACTTATCTCAAATAATTACGATGACTTAGTTTTTAGTCAGATTTCCATTTCAGGAAGACGCGGGCGGTTTCTATTTAAAATAATTAATGCGAAAGTTTGTGCGTATAAACGTATGTTTGTTGAAACTATTGAACGGATTTGGCTGAACTTTACAATAATATAGTTTAACTATGAAAATAAAACATAAGTTACTTTTTAACCGACTTCATTAAAAAGAGGGTATGTTTTTTTAAATCGGAGTAAATTCTGCCCTTTGATAATTGACGCGAGCGGAAAGCTGGTTCAATATATTTTTTAATGTCCATAATTTCACCTGTTGTAAAAAATTGTATACAGAGCAGGCGCGTGCCATCAAAAGCACTTGGGCAGGGGTCGTGTCTTAACAATGTGCTCCTCACCCTTTGACCCGCTCGAGCTCTGCTTTGTCGTGAGGGCGATGTGATGACTTCCCGACATAAGTACCTACATTCCTTGTTCCTATGTGTAGTCACAAAACGAATATAATCTCAACCGACGTTGAGGTTTCTCTTTGTCACCTCTGTGGTGTAACGCTACGGGTGTCGCCTGCTAAGACCGTTAGTGGGGTCCCGGGTTCGATTCCCAGGTCGGGCAACTTTTCTTAAATGTTTTTCAGATTATTCTGTGTAAGCATTACATCTCCCGGGATTGAAGTGTGCACGGAGTGGCGATAGGCTTGCCACGTATCACACCCCTAGTACTAGTACCTTGGCTAATCGTGGGTGTTCTAGTACATCTACTGGACTTACGAGTCGTGGACACCTCTGCCTACCACTTCGGGCATAATGGGCGTGATGGTACTTACTTAGGTTAATACTTTACATTGAAGATATTTAAAAATATAGGTTAAAAACAGACGACAGAACACGCTTTTATTTTTTTTGCATTTTCTGTCTGTATGCAACCCGGCCGTGTTTCACGCCGAAATTACTGCACCGATCATGACGAAACTCGACTAGCGGGTAGCCTGTGTTCCGAGGTAGGTTTGTTATTGGGATAAGACAGCGAACAGGCACACGGATCTCCTGATGGTAAGAGACAACCGTGGCCTATAGACACCATAGATGTTGTAGGTGCGTCGCTGCCCTGTGCTTGGGCTATTAGACTTTATGTGCAAGTATACCGGCTACCCTACCCTCCGTACCGGAACACGACAACGTCATTATGGTGGCAGGAATAGGTAAGTCATTCGAGCCCTATCTGGATAAGTTGCCCAGTTACGAGCTACCTGGTAGTGTTATGCATTATGCTTTGTCCAAAATACATAAATATACTCAGCGTATAAAACATTATACAAATACATGTATAATTAACATGTATTTGTATAAATATGGTCCTAATGTATTATACGAATGGGTACATGTAGTTCATTACATAATTGGATATATGAGAGTACTCAGAAACGCACCCCGACGCTCGTGCAGAATGTAAAGCATTGTAGAAAAAGCTCTTTGTCTAATTACTGATTAAAAAAGTTTGTTCTATCTAATTATATAGAAAGGTTTTTAGTTAGGACTATTCATTCAAGATTTATTTTACGAAATCTCACAAAATTGAAGATAGATTTTGTAGAAATTGCATTTGAAATAAATACTATTGTGTTGTCTATGTGAATTCATAGACAACAAAGTAGTATTTAAGCATAAAAAATAGATAACAATTTAAGTCATATGAAATATGTCACAAGAATTAACAATGGGAGATTGCTTACTGGAGATTTGTTGCTAGGATATTTTTATTAATAACAGTGGTTGCCTGGTTACGGTAGCCCCATCTCTTATCGTTGATTGGTTGTTGAAAACGGCCATTATTCGTGTTTTCATTCAAAAAAACCTCCTACTGATATCATTAAAATACGAAGCTAAGTTTCGCCACCATTTACGAAGTTAGAATAGCTCGGACGGGAAATTGGGTGCCTTAAAACCCGGGTTCGAATCTCGGTCCGAGTGTTTCTTTTATTTTTTTTTTATATTATTCATATTTCATCAGCAAATAATTTGCATAATTATAAGTTATTTACTTATTTTTTTATTTATTCCAAAAAAAACATGATATAATAAAAAAACCGAACAAAGCTCTATCACTCCGGTATTTTTTCTTGTTAACGTGCGTTGGTTTCAAGGCCAGAGTCTTAGAACTTCGAAATAGTTTCGCGCGATTTCACACCCCTATCGCTGTTTGGTTATTTCATTAAAACTGTTTTACCAAACGTGTAATCCAGGAGACTAGGTATTCGCATTAAATTAGTTCAAATGAGCATAACTTCCCCGCAAATGTCTCGTCAGTCTGTATCCCTTAGTGCGACTAGTTTCAATTCAAACTTAGTCTCAAACTCTGCAGTATTCTTGAAACGAATAGGGTTGTCAACATTTAAATATTAGAATGGCTCTTGTGAAGCTTTGGAGGAATTTTATGATAGGTTTTTTATTTTCAGAGCTGTAGCTACGGACGGTTATGTGCTAAAATTAAAATATTAGTCGCTGAAGATGCTGTAAAATAATATAGATTAAGTAGGTAATTTTACAATTTTAAAATGATATAATTAGTGAAACAGGGCAAGTATGTTAATAAATATTGATGTTTGATACTCGAAAAAACTACTAGACGGATATGAATAAAATTAAGATGGGATACATAATATTTAATCAATAAGTTTTTATAAGTCTAAAAAAAATATACCCTTTGATAATTGACGCGAGGGAAGATGCGGGCAGAAAGCGCAGTAAAAAAACTATTCTTAAAGATTCTCAAAATGTTTCTTAACTAAAACAATTTAAGAATCATTTTTATCTAGTTCCGTTAATGTATGAGGACAAATGCCTTCGAAATTGTATCACCGTATGTCGCGGCGGTTGTCGATGGCGGTTTGTTAACCTTAAACCGGGCGAAACTCAAAATGGTGTCAACCCTAGCGACAGCTGAAACTCAGAACGGCTGCGAGAGACGGATCTTGACTTGGCGAAATTAATCCATCTTCGCTCTCAATAGAAACGGAAATGTATTAACGTTGTCTTTAAATGCGTCGTATATTTCCTTTCAGGGGCGGTGTAATATTCTGAGTACTTAGACGGAGGAGTAGTTGCGGGATCGAATCATAATTCCACGTCGAAATGAACGTCGAACTTTCTCTATAGGAATTAATCACACTAATGTTTTGATCATTGATCATGTTAATGCGTTATAGTGTATTAAAAATCGAAAAATTGAGAATAATTTTGACATGTTCTATTTTTAAACGACTACAAAGGAGGTTTTGTTTTTAGTCTATGCTTTTTTTCGTTTCTTTTTTTATTTATGTAAGAAGACAATGAGATAGATCTCTCTCTTGATGGTAAGAGAGAACCGTGGCGTATAGACACTATAGATAATATCGCTCACTGTCTTGTTGCCAGGGTGTTAGGCCTAATCTGAAATAATATTTTACTTCATCAATCCCAAAAGAATTTTGATGATTCTTATTTTGTAAATGAGGTCAAACTCTAAATTTTTCGACAATTGGGTTAGTTTTTTTTTGTAGTGTGAACAAAAACAAGAAAGGAACATTCACATAAATGATAATGAAATTGAAATTGGTTTTTGTACGATTTTAGTATCTACTTTTAAATTATTTTGATCGAAACTACTTTGGTGAAATTTGTGTATTTAGTGTTTTGTTAACAAAGAACAATGTAATTTGAACGTCTTAAAGGAAAGATCGAGTATCACTCATAATATGTTTTCTTTTCATTAGGTTGGACGAGGTTTATTATGCCGAACTCCTGGACTATCAAAATATCTAAGTTGATCTTCTACAATTGCTATTATTATTACCGTAGGCGTTTACATATAAATGTAAAAATACGTTAAAACAATACAATTAATCAAATGTTATTTAATGGGTCGTCTTATGTCATTCGCTCTTCTTTTATTATTTAGTGTGGGAGCTGTATATATCTTTCTCCATCACTTCCATAAGCCGTAAACTCTATTCAGACCCGTCATTCGTACAATCCATCCATTTTTCTTTGGTTTACGTTTACTTCGATCTTACTTCAGCTTGCTAACACGCTGAACCATGTTGGTGACTTTAGTTCATCTACGGATATCCTCATTTCTGATTACGGCCGTTTATTAAGAAGAATTCCATAATCTGTTGTAATAAATACAATCCTTGTATTGTAAGAAAGAGCGATTAGGACAATTCCCACGGCCGCCATCTTGAAAATAGGGGTGGAAATGGTTTTTATGATGTACCTTTTAAACTATTTATCTGACAAAAAAATGTTTAAACAGTTTTTATTGCAAACTAAATTCTCTACAACTTTTGGCCCAGTAACTTTCTATCGAAGAACTGTAAATAAAAATCATTATAAGCGAAAATGTGTGTATGTTCCATTTCATATGTTCCAAATCATAGCCTAGGTCTATTTTTTTAATATCTCCAATGTACGAAATTTACTCTATATTTTTATTAGGTACCTACATGTATAGATAGCCAAATAATTTAAGTTACTAGATTAAAGTGGACTATGATATGTTAATCTGGTGGTCTCGTTAATAAATTAGCAGACTTGAGCCCCGGATTTTCGCATATGTATAGAATAATGTGTCATACATCGTTAATATAAAGTTTATGCGAGGACAAACTGCGGTTTATGCCTGAAACGTTGTTAAGGTAAATATTTATAGGGTTGTTTGAAAGCGAAACATTTTCATCAAGTATTTACGTAATTTTCTGTTCCCCGACTTGTAATCAGTCACTACTAAGGCGTGTACACACAGGCTGGATATGTGCGAATGGTGTTTTAAACGTGTTTACTTTTATACTTCGTGAATTGTTCTAAGTTTTGGCGTAATTTGATATAGTGTAAATTTGTAACGTGTTCTCCGAATCATGAATACAATATTTACCCCTTATAATTAATTACTTCTAACTACAAAACACAAGAATCTGGATATTACATGAAAATGTATTTGTTGTTTATTTTTGTGCTTTTTTAATTAACTCTTAATTTTAATAAAATAAAATATAGATGAAGGCTCATGGTCTAAAAATGGTCTGTTGTTTTAAAATTGTAAAATGTCCTTTATCCTAACTCAAACCTAAAGAGGTGATTTTTTAAAATAATTCTTAAAATATTGATATTTTTCTAAATATTGTTACTTTTTTCCACAATAATTATTTATTTATAAGATATATTAAATTGTTCTTGATTATTTATTAGTTTTATTATTCTTTTCAATTACTGCATATAGATATTATATTATTTATTATTTTAACATCGTATCTTTTCCTTATTGTTGTATGTATTCAAAATATTTGTTGGTTGTTTGGATTATAGTAATTATTTCTTACAAGTGGTAATTTATTTTGATTTTTATTCCAAATGGATGATAAAATTAACTCAACGTTTTCTTGAGTAATAAATCTTTACACCCTCGTCAATACTTATGAAATGATAAAACATTATTAAAGCGTATTAATGATTTAGCGTAAATTCGGTACCCTATTTCAGTGGTGATAATTTCAACCTATGTGTCGCAATACTAAGAGGGCTGTGTGTTTTGTGTATTTCCGTAACACCCTATTAACCAGACTTATTACTTACTGAGTACAAAGTTTCTATAGCTACCAGCTCAAACACATGCATATACTTAACACCAGAGATTCTCAATCTTTTTTATGTTTTAAGCTTTCTATCCCGGTGAAATTCTCCACTAAGGGGTATGTGCATAAACTACTCGATACGTACACAAAATTTCATGAGAACGGAACGGGTCAAAAATATGTTATGTCCATCTCCTGGTTCTAATCAACCTCCTCATTAATTTTAACCAAATTGGTTCAGCCGTTGTGGAGTTACAAATTGTGGAACAAACACAACTTTCTTTTATAGACAAATGGCACATTTATTTTTTCACAGTGACTTAAATTGTATCTAATCAAAAATAATTTTCAATTACGAGTAATATGTGAAAAAGTAGATGCATTTCTCATTTAAAATATGAATATATGCCAGTTTCACCAAGCGCCAAGAATGATAAATATATAATTCACTTTATTTTAAACCACTAACTATTTTTTTAACCATTAATTATCTTTCATCTTTCTGAGAGTCGTCATTTAAGAATTTTTGTCTGTCTGTCTGTCTATCTATTGATACTCGGCTTGACCGATTTTGATGGAACTTTGACTGGCAGACAGCTAATTTTATAAGAAATGGCTTAGCCTACATTTATTTTATAATATAAAAAACGCATAAAAATAATTAAATAGAAACGCGGACTAAGTCACGGGTACATCTAGAAGTCATATATATGTACACTTTTTGACTTATGACAATATTTATAAAAGCATTTCAGTGTATTAGGATCAAGTTCATTTTCGTTTCGTAAATAGTTATGCTGATCCTAATATTCTCAAGTAGTGTAGTCCCGCGACGCTTGTGGGGTAGTGATATACAGTTTGGGAACCCTTGGTATATATACAGCGTGTTGCTTTGATACTGCCGAAGTTTTATGTGCGGTTACTAAAGTTTTCTTGCGGACTGTTATGGCGGTCGAGTTTTTTAGTTGGATTGAGAAGTCTTGAGACATTGAAAATACTCAACTAACTCGAATAACTTTCGTTATCGTCATAGCCAATAAAGAATTAAATTTGTATGTTTATATTAATTGAAACATTATTCACACATTGAATTTTAACTTTCATTGATTATCAAAATCATGTAAATATGAAAATAAAAATGGTTTTATAATATTGCATAATATGTAGATAATAACAACGCTTGGGATTCATTTCTCCTGTTTCATAATATTTTATTACTATATATATTATTGTTGTATAAAGTTGAATTAGTGTATTTTGAAAATAAGAAAAAAGACAAGCCCGCTGAGTTTCTCTTGCCGGATCTTCTCGGCAAGTAGCCGCGTTACGATCCGGTGTTGAATTTTAGTAATATTTTGTCGCACCATAAAGACCGCTTTTAAGGTCCACGGATTTTTTTTATAAAAAAATATGTAAATCAAAGTTACCTATAGATACAGTTAGTGCATATAAATTAGACGTAGTAAGGCCGATGTTATTAACGACCCTTTTCAATAGACAATTCTTTGATAAAATAAAAAATCTAAACATTTTACAAGCAAAACCTTTATACGAGCAAAACAATGGTTATTTTTACAATATTAAGATAATTCGAGGAATAGCGAAACAAAATGAAACACAAAAGTGAAATATTTCGTTTTGTGTCATCAAAAGCGATAAAAAAATATCGAACAACGAGCGAAGGTTAACACGATTTTATCTTGAGTGAAATATCGATAATATTGTTTATGTGAACCAATAATAACAAATATTGCAATATTACTCACCCCACAGTATCAAGATCGACTTAAGCCTATACAGCGAGAGGGGATAGAGTGGGCGCTATGGGAATTGGGGGGAGAAACGAGTGTCGAGTATTTTGTGTCGCCTTCGTGTTTCCGCTGTTATGTCTCTTGCTGATTCACATGTTTTGTTGTTCACTTTGGGATGTACTTTTTTTTATTTATTTTTTATTTTTTTAATATGTGTATGCGATTTATACACTATGACTCCTACTTCAGAGGTGTTCTCATATCTATTAGGCCAAAATTATTAGTTAAAGGAACACAAAATAGCTTGTTTCGATTATAAATGATAATATATGTAATAAAAATAAAAATATTCATTTTATGTTACCAAAGATTAAGAAAAGTTATCAGTAAAAAAATATTTGACATTAAAAAGAACGTAGAAAAATGATTAAAACTTACATGTTATGTTATTTTATCTACTGACGTTAAAAGTTAATGGTGTGTTGTCAATCTTAAACTACATGTATTACTACTACATGTATACATGGCGATTATGTTAATTATGTTAAACATAATCGCCAGTATGCTTAGCGTCTTCCTTCCCCCCCGAATATTTATTTAATATTGTGATAATAAGATAATATCGCGGTAACTGTTTGCACTTACTAAGTAACCCACATACCTAATATGTAAATTATGATGATGGGTTTTCCCATCCCTACATCAGACCTAACGGTATAGGAAGTCTGCCTTTAAATTGATACCACTACGTAGTATTCCTTAAACAGAATCGCTTCCCGTTAATGTCTATCCTATATGCTTAGATTATTTAAATATTTAACGGATTTTGATGCAGTTTTTTAATAGATGGAGTTATGTAAGAGGAAGGTATTTATAACATGCATAATATACCCGCGTGAAGCCGGGTCAAGTCGCTAGTTACATATAAGTTAATAATTAAATGTCTTGTGATTAGTATGAGTACGAAACTGGCCACTATTCCCCATAATTAACAATAAATAAAAATTTACCAAAATATATTTAAATTTCGAATATTTTAGCTTTAATTAAAAAATAGCTAAACTATTATTCACTTTGGCACTGAGTAGGACTTGACAGTGAATTACTGTTCGATAAATAAGCAGATATACTTATTTTTAGGGTTCCATACATAAGGTAAAAACGGAATCTTATTACGATGACTCCGCAGATTGTCTTTTTTCACCAGGCTATTTCTCAAGAGTGGTGATAGCTAGACAGTTGAAATTTTCACAGATAATGTATAGTAAATACAGAATAAAATTAATATAAATCCTTTATGGCATATGTGGCCGTATGGCTGTTGCCTGTTAAGACCGTTAGCTGCGTAGGGCTCCGGGTTCAATTTTCAGGTCAGGCAACTTTTCTTAATTTTTTTTCAGATTATTCTGAGTAAGCATTACATTGTCCGAGATTGAAATGTGCCTGAAGTGGCGAGTCATGGATATACTAGCACACCTCTGCCTACTCCTTCGGAGATAATAGGCGTAAAGATACTTTTTATATCCTTTTATGCTCCATACCAGCAAACGCGATATACAGGTACAGAACCCTTCGAATGCGAGTGCGGCTTGCACTTGGCCGGTTTATTAAAAAAAATGTCTCAATGATAACTTTTATTTAATCTATTATCCAATAAAAGAAATTTTTATGCAACAAGACAATTCAATTGGACGGAATAAGTTAGTCGTTGTTCCGCTATTGCTTTGGAGAAAGCTACAATCCATCTTCCACGACTGCTACCAACACCTGATGATTAATCACATACGATACTGATCTGTTTTTCTCACCAAAGAGTTAGAGAAAGGAATGTTTTGTGATATCAAGAACTGTAATTATAACTTTGTTGCGGACTGTGTTTCTAAGTTTTTATTTTAAATATGATCTATTTCCTGTTTCGAAATATTTAGTGTTATAATAAATATCCGACGGTCAACGAGAAATGACGTCAAGAAAAATGACAATTAACGCTAAGTTTAATGACGTTGAAAAAAAAATTAATGATAACGTAAGTGACTATTTTATCCAATGGGATGTTTTGAATATTGCTTCTAAATAATAATTACAAGTTTACAAAATTCAAATTTAGAATATTATTCTCTCCTTAAAAAATAGGCGAGAAATTGTATTAAGGAATAATTCTAAATCATAAGTATTTCATCATATTTAATATTACTGATCAATTGTAATATTTGAGTTATATTTGGTTATTTCGAAGTGCAGGTTAAAGAAAAATGAAAAACTGGCTTCATTTTCATAATATCTCAGTAATATTTTTTTTTCAGTTTTCAAGATACAGACATATAATATACGTTAACGGATTAATTGCGTAACAAATATACAGACGTACTGAGAACCTTCTCATATTTTCAAGTCGTTAAAAAAATATCATTTAGTTTAGGTTAAATTATCATTCTTGTTGAGTATTCCAGTGATAGAAGCCCCGGCTCAGCGTATCTGGGTCGGCAATTATGGCGTGAATTGTGCACCAAAACATTCTCATATCCATTAGGACAACAATCCTAAGCAAACATCGCGCGCGTGCGGCCACCGTGATAAGTGTTGCCTGGGTGACCATATTGCCTAATTAGTAATTCGAATGGCCGCCGCGTAACTCGGCGGAACGGCTGGTGAATTTTAAGAGGGCTCAGCTCAAGTGCTTTGTTAATCCCACTTGATTACTAATAACATTAAAAGTTGCCCATACTTGCGGTTGATTGAGTGTTGACTGGAGAATATTTTGTTGATTTGGAATATTCTAGGGTTGAAGTCAGGATTAGCTAAAATCAACCAGAATCGCACAATAATGAAGATAGTATTGGTAATAAGTCGTTCCTTCCTTACTAGTTTTCGGTGAATTATGAGTGTTATGACTTATGAGAGAATTCGGCGTCATCCAGCCAGCCTCAGATAGTTGGTGAAATAAAACATGTGCCAATAGATTTAAATTAAGGCTAAAGACTTTTTGAAATTTTAAGTAAATTTCAATGACATACAAAAAGATTTAATAAAATTCATAAATTATCCAATAAGAGCAAAACTTACATGAAAAAGAAATAAGCAACGTGTTAGTAATAAAAAATCAACAAAAGAAAATTATAAGACATTCAACAGATCCTTCTGTTAATACAAGGATTCCCAAGAAATATGTAATTCCCGTACATAGTTGTTGATATACAAATACTTATTTTATATTATTACAATTTCCATAAAAATTTCAAACATGTTAGCTAGTATTCATAAATCAACAATGACATGAGAAGAAAATCGTAACCTTTCCAATAAAATTCTACGATGTATGAAATTCCCTGGAATCGTTTATGAAGTAAGCTTCATTACTTCCGAAGAGTTTGAGAGTGGCGTCTATTTTAAATATAGTCGGTGAAAAATGCTTCGCTTTAAGGAGGCATAGGGGAACTGTGCATGTAGGGTTGTCGCGACAGATTTTTTTTCTACTAACTACTGTATACTTTTACACTTTATTGTCGCGTATTAAAATTGCTTGAAATTTGCATAAATTATTGTTGATTTTTAATCGCGTAAGACATTTGTTTTTTAATATTCACTACGTATTATTGGAATAGTTTTGCTTCGAGTCCCTTATAAAGTAATATTGTTCTAAGCTTCCGCATCTCAAATATGTAATGCTTAATATCTTAGTTCCACACAAATTGTTTCCACACAAAGTGTTTTCGCAGGAACAAGGCAAAGTTTGTCACTAACACAGTGGAGAAATGAAAATAATACATTTATATAGTGAAACTGGAGACTCCCGCGGATGAGTATTCCGAGCTATGTCAATTGTCGCATTCAAGGTATTTGTTTATTACACTCTGAGAAAATATTTTCAACGTTTTCATTTTGTATCGCATAAAGTAACAAGTAGCTGCTAATTTCTATGCGAATCTTATTCCTTATACCCATATTTCCGTCTGTTTTGCTTAGTTACCTATTATGATTATAGAAGTAGATGTTTATAAGATATAATAAAAAAATCTAAAAATGTTATACTTACCAGGTTACTCATGAATACCGAGGAAAAACAAAAAAAAACGGTAAATAGCGATTTGGAATCACAACGTAGGGTTTTGTAGCATCATCTGTAAAAACAAAAAAAAAACACTATTATATATCTATACTATCTGTCATGAGAAGGTATAAATTATGTAAACAAACGTTCAGAAGTTCCCAACATTTGGGTCAAAGGAAAAAAGTATTTTTTTTTATATTTAATAAATTATTAGTAAAGGAATTGCTGCAAGCATCCGTAGAAAAATACGAATAGAAATAGAAATAAAAAAGCAAAAACGCAACTATCGAGTTGTCAAATAATATTAGACTAAATTATAAAAAAGGTTATTACTTTCATATAACCCGTACCTATATATTTTTACTTCGATTGAATATGGTCAGTTCATTATTGTCTCGCAGTAAAAATATTTACCTTGGTAAAAGGAGTTTGTTTACAAAAATTATAGCTTCTCGTGACGGGAAGTATAGTTCTTTTAATAACCGTCGCGGATGGGTTTTCTTGCGTTTTTAAGGCTTCCGTACGGAAGCAAAGGATAAAAACGGAACTATCTGTATGTATGTTTTATGCTATGTTTATATAAGGTATTTTTTATACTTATTGGATTTTATTTTATAATTATTTAAAAACCAATTGACCTAAACTTAAACACTAACCAGCCAAATTCGAAGAGTTAAAATTAAAGTCAAGTTGTGACGTCATTTTAATTACTGTCAAATGGTGCAATACATTTTGGCGCTCCAGTTGGCGGTGCGTGTGGAGGTGCGTTTCCACGTATGTGTACTTGTTTGTGTACTTTGAGTGTACCTATACACTAGTTTAAATTGCTACTGTTACAGTTAAAGGGAAAAAAAGAAAATTGTGAACCTTATCTCAAATGTTTGAACTACCTTGAACTAAACAATTCAAACGTCACATAATAAATGTATTGGAACCGCCACTGGAAAGGTTATTGATAAACTATCTGTTACAATTAGCATCTTTTAAAATATCAGCAACAGTTTAATAGGTACTGCTAATTATTTGACGGTGACAGTATTACCCGCAGTTAATATTTATTTTAACATCAGCTCCAGTAATAGGCAAGTATTTTTTTGTTCGCGGGCATTCAATCGCACTTAGCTTAGTATCAGCCATTGTGCGTCTAATAGGCAAGTATATTTATAGGCAAGTATATTTATAGGCAAGTATATTTATAATATTACATTAAATTTCGTACTGAAATTTTGTGTTTCAGCTTCTTCTTATGAATGTGACGATCTTATTGACCACTTCTAATAATCTAGTATTTTGTTTTATTTATTCCTTAAATTATTTTATTTCTTTCCGTTTTTTACGCATGATGTTCAGGATTCGATTTCCAGGTTAAACAACTTGTAATTATGGATTTATCATTTTATCTGTAAAATATAATGTTGTCTAAGATTGGTTTTTTGCCCGATATGGCGACGGTCTTGCCACCTGTCACGTCATTGAACCTAATATCGTCGGCTAATCGTGGGTATATATGTGCCTCTGGTCACCTGTACGGAGATATGAGCATGACTATGTTTACTTTTAAAAAAAATTCTCACGCAAGAGGCTAACCATCCCAGCCTCAGGTTGGCAACACACCGCTTTCACCTTTAGTGTAGACGACGTGTATTTCTTATCATCAGGAAATCCGTCTGCTTGTTTGCCTTCCAACATCATAAAAAAAAAGTCCAAGTTTGATCTCCACCACGTAACTATGTGCTTTTCTAACTTGAGTAAATTTTCTGAGGGCTATTATGGTGAAAGAAGACATCCTGAGGGAACCCAGTTTGTGTGTTCGAATAAAACCTGATAATATGCTAAATATAGCACTGGGCCTCTTCCTTTTGGCATAGATCATATAAGGTCTAACAACTCGACCACAGGGCAGCGACGCATCTACAACATCTATGGTGTCTATAGGCCACGGTTATCTCTTAACATGAGGAGACCCTGTGCTTGTACTGTCTTATCCCATTAAAAAACATTAAAGATTATCTGGAAATTACTCCGCAAGATTTGTCCGCAATAGCTCTTTCTAGTCGGATATCTAGAGAGAGTTGGGAATAACTACGTACTCGGAACAGGTCTTTGTTAGGAGTGTAATCCCCAGATCAATTTAATACATGGATTTGTTTTTTAATTCGCTTTTTCCATGTAGACGAAAGTGCAACCATGAAGATATTCCTACTTTCTGTCATCTTTGCTGTCACATGCGCAACTTTTGCAAGAAAACTTGGTAAAAATCAATTTCAAATTATATCTTCTGTGTGGTATAACTGTGTGTGTGTGGTACAAGGTCCTGAGTTCAATTTCGAACTCGGGCAACTTTCCATAATTGTTTTTCATATTATTCTTAGTGAGCATTACATTGCCCGGGAATGGAATGTGTCCGAATTGGCGATAAGCTTGCCATCTATCACATCAGGGCCCTGGTATCTTGGCTTACTAGAACACCGACGGTAAATCGATCGGTAAATACACTTATTTACTGGACTCAGGAGTCGTGCCTTAATTTTATCGTTTTTGTTTTAGTGCCATGTCACACTAAAACTCCACAATTGCCAGACCTTGAAACTGATGCATCAGGTCAAAAATTATCCGATGACCAGGATAATCCTGTACCCGATGATGGTGTGCCAAATCCAGTATTACGTTTTCCCTTTAGTGTCTGTGCTCCTGCACTTTCGGTTGATTGTTGATTAGATTTCGACAAATCTTCAAGTAACTATGACACTTTTTACATACTAAATCCTTTATTTGGCTGTCCACTGATTTTAATAAATATTTTACTTTCAATTTTGTTTTGTTTTTTTTTGGACTATCCTCTTTCGTTTTTGATTTTAGAAAGATAAGTCCATTGAACACATGACCAATTTCAGGAAACGTTATGTAATTCGGTTAAACTGAAAAAACTCGAATAATTGCAGTCAAACTTGCCCTATCCGCAAACTGAAACTGGGATCTACACCGACTGCTCTCGATCACGAGTAAATTAAAAAAAAAGTGTTTTTGAGTGAAATAAAACAATATTCTTACCTTTGTTAAAATGCTGTTATTTTTAATCATTTGATCTAAACTTATAATTGTTTACAAGTTTTATGTTAAAGTCATCCAAATACTGCATTGAAGTCATAAATATGTTAATTAAAATAATCCAAATAGATTATTAGAACGAAGAGAAGAGAAATGAAATATTGTTAAGTTAATGTTGAAGTTGTTATGTTAAGTATCTTTCACATACACTCACACGCACATGTAAACGCACATACACACATACACGTAGACGCACACGCACACGCACAAGCACACAGAGATATTACTGTCGAATAGAATAAGGTAGCGTTCTTATGGTTTGGATCTTAAGTAAATAAGTTGATTGCTTCTAACATTTTTCTTTAATGATTATAACATCACTTAAAAGCATTAAAACACATTATCTATACTCTATACAAATAAATAAAATTGGAGTGTCTGTATGTAATATTAAAATAACCGCTTTTTACTAAGTGCATAATTTACAAGGTACATATATCAAAACATCATATTTTAGAATTTTAGTCTGTCTGTTTGTACCCGCTAATCTCTGAAACGGCTGGACCGATTCTGAAGTGAGTTTCACTAGCAGACAGCTGACGTAACAAGGAAAGCCTACTTTTATTATTACCCCGTGTTGGTCCGGATCCCATTGTAGAATAGGCCAACTGCTTTCCACCCAGGCAGCTCGTAAGAGGCGAGCACAGGGTCTATTGTCACCAACAC
>DVZL01000681.1:0-21489 GCA_018236625.1 Lasaia peninsularis
CAGATGGTTAGACATAACTTACAAGAATAATGGAGCATTGGGTAAATATTGAGGATTTTGTTTATACTATTGTATATATGGGCGGATAAACTTCTAAACTGTCTCTGAGCAAAAACAGATTTGGTTTTAATTAGAGGGGCAACATCATACGATCTTCTTTTATTTAGGTTTCTGGGGTCGTATTGTAGTGATTTATGTAATTTTAGAACTACATTTAGAATATACAACTGTCTAACTGTAAGTAAGTCGCATATTTTATAAAGACTATTTGTAGGAAACCTATAAGGCTTAAAACTCATTACTCTGAGTAAAGAACGTTGAGCTCTTTCTAGTTCCAAAAATTTAGTTTTTGTGGTGCCTCCCCAAATTGGAATACAATATACTAAGACAGATTGAACTAACGAAATATATAAAAGTTTTAATAAGTTTTTATCAGCTACGTGTCTTATTGTTTTAAAAAGCCAAGCTAATTTTCGTATCCGAGACATCATTAATTCTAAGTGTGCATGCCAGGATAGGCGCTATTCAACCATTACCCCCAGGTATTTAGTATTGCTGACTCTCTCGAGTTCAGTACAGGTACAATTATTTTTACAATTATTATGGATTATTAATTTAAAATTGTAGCAAAGTTTTGGAATATTATATTTATTAAAAATTATGTAATTGGTTTTTTTTATATTTAAAGTTAATAAATTTTCTTTTAGCCACATAGCTATTACAGCTAAGCCCCTTTCAGCAGCGTCTTGGATCGCCTTCCAAGATTTACTAGTGAATACTATTGCAGTATCATCAGCATATGAATATATTTTTCCATTAGTTATGTTTATGTTGCAGAGGTCATTTATATATATTAAAAACAGCGTCGGACCGAGAACACTACCCTGAGGGACGCCGTAAGTCACTTCCACTGGTTCACTAATATAATTACCTATTTTAACACATTGACTGCGATTAGTGAGATAATCAGTAAACAAGGCAAGTGACGTCCCACGTATTCCAATTTTTTCAAGCCTTTTTATTAGAATGGGGACAGAGACAGTGTCAAAAGCTTTTTTTAAGTCTAAGAACACTGTGACACATTTTTTTCCTTTGTCAACTTCTTCGACGATATGAGATGTTAGTGCCGTGACAGCGTCTTCTGTGGATAATCCTTGTCTAAAACCAAATTGCGAGTTTGATATAATTTTAAATTTATCTAAATACTTTTTTAAGCGTTTGTTTATAAGTTTTTCTAAAATTTTGGAAAGTGCTGTAAGAACCGAAATAGGCCTATAGTTCGAAATATCATCTTTATCGCCAGTTTTATAAAGAGGCGTAATTATGGCTTTTTTAAGGACCGAAGGGAAGATTCCTTGTTTAAAACATTGATTAGTTAAGTGGGTTATTATTGGTACTGCTAATTCATTGCTTAATTTTAAAAATCTAGTTGATATATTGTCCCATCCCGGGGAGCTATCAGATTTAAGGCTCATTAGTGTGTTATAAACTTCATCATTATCCGTTTCCAGTAGAGCGAAAGAAAATGATTGAGAACATGTTATGTTACAGTTGAGTCCAGTGATTGTATCTGATGTAATATTATCTGCTAAAGTTTTACCAATATTCGCGAAAAAGTTATTTACTAAGTTTGTTGATTTAATTGGGGTGTCACATAAGTTCAAAAGATAAGAGTTGTCTGATTTGATTTTGTTACGATTGGTTATATTATTTATTGCTTTCCATAAACCCCTGGGATTGTCTTTATTCATAATTATTTGCTGTTTTTCGTAATTTCGTTTTAGTTTTTTGATTAAATTGTTACAAAAATTACGGTATCTTTTGTACGTTATTTTCAAAATTTCATTATATCGATCTTGGCGTAATTTATTTTGCATTTTATTCCTGTTTCTGATACATTTCAAGATACCTGATGTTATCCAAGGTTTAATTGTTCGATCTTTGGAAGGAATAGATTTTATAGTTGTACAAGATCGTAAGCAATGCTGGATTCTAGATATAAATTCATTGGCTAGTTTAATAGGATTTTCAATTCCAAGTAATTCAATGAAATTGCTTTCCTTCAAATTAACCAACGCCCCATCCAAGTCTATTACTTCTTTCTTAAAATATTCGGTGTGCCTTTTAACTGCTTTAAGATTACTTATTTTTAGGAATATCATATGATGGTCAGTGATAGTTGTATTGAAAATAACAATTGAAGATGAAATTGGTTCTTTATCTAATTTTAATATAAAATGATCCAAACAATTTTGTTCCCTTGTAGGGATAGTATGTCCTGGTAGTAGACCATGTATTGCAAGCATATTCAAATAAGAGAGTCTGTTATTACGCTCATAAGGTTGTTCAATGGATTTAGTACCAATATTTATATTTATATCACCCGTTATTATGATATTTTTATTAGTTTTTAAAGAATTGAGATGATCGTTTAAAGATATAATAAAGTTTTCAGCTATAATGATACTAGGAGAACGATATATCCCAAGTAAAATAAAACTATCCGTTGTTACTTGTAAGCAAGACGCATCTTTTAGTTTAATTTCTGTGACTTTACAATTTCTATAAATATTGTTTATATACAAAACTACACCATCACATCGGTTTATATGTTTCGTAGTTTGATAGGATGTATAGTTATTAAGCTGTGGAATAGGTTTATTAATATCTAGTTGGCATTCAGTTAAAACTATAAAATCTACTCCTGGGTTAAATAATGTTATTGTAGCATAAAAGTCGTTAAAATTTTTGTATATGCTTCTAATATTCTGTGATACAATTGTAATATCGGATTTTTTTGTAACTTTATACTGTTTGAGGTATTCATTGATATCACATTGTTCAGAGTTGGCTATTGCAATATCGTCTATTACGTTTATATTATTTAGAAAATTATCCATATCTGTTTTTAATATACAATACCAATTTCATTTCATATAATATGTGTCCCAGACAATTCAGCTCCTCTTGAAAGTATTTTATAATATAATTTTGTGTTACAGTTTTGTCAATATTTTTAACAGATTTTAAGTGTGTGAGGTGTGTATGAATATATGTAGTTGTTTTGTGTGTGAGTATTCTTTGTGTGTAAGGAATTGTGTATTTTTTTACATTTAGATTTAATACATTTGCAAATGATATCGTGTGTTTTCTAGCAAAAACATTAAACGAAATAAATAATATGAAATTTATACTTAATATGTAAAATAATATTATTAAAAGATCCCATAATAAACAAAAAAAATAAATAAATATCGGCACGCTCATATTTTCATAGTGGTAGGCAGTTATACGTAATTATGTATAGTGGTGCACCCATGATTTTATAATAATTTGCCATATTGCGCGCAAATCCAATCCCATGCAATGTTATATTTTTCAGAACAACTGGTAAAACTTACAAAAAAGTCACATTACCCGGGTATCAAACCCGGAACCTTGCGCGTCTAAATCCGGACACAGAGGCAATTAAATTCTTTAATAGCCATCGTAGAAAACAAAAAAAAATATTAAAAAATTGTATAAAAATACTTTTTTAGACTAATTAAAAATGTTTTTCAATACTGATGATCTATTCAATTTATGTAATTTGCGTATGATTAGAGTGGCGTGCGAGATGCATCGTTTGGTTAATTCGGCCGTAGCGGCGGAAGCTAGCGGCGAGCTTTCGGAGGTTCCCACGGCCCCCCACCAGCCCCACGTTACACAATGGTGAACGCGGATCTGAGCAATCGCTTAACCTCGCCCACCGTACCTTCATACTAGTTTACATTCGGTGCGTCTTTAACTAATACTCAAGGAAAATCTGCAATTTATCTATACCAATATTATTATTGCCAAAATTTCGATGTCTCACAATCACGCCAAAGCTACTATTTTGATGAAATTCGGCAATGTAGCAGTCTACATACCAGAATAATACAAACTGTAGAATTTATTTTGGACTAAGTTTTGTCAGTGACAGCATAGGTTGTAGTCCACATGGACGGCGTCACCTACTTTAAACATATATTATAAATTTGAATGTCTGTCTCTCATGCTTTCACGACGAAACCACTTAACAGGGATAAGGTTGATTTATAACATTTTGTTGGGAAAAAATAGGTTGAAGAGATTGAAATAGGAGAATAAGTTCGTCATTGTCAAAGATTTAAGCATGATATTTTGGCATTTATCCCGCCGGGTTCCACAGGAGAGAAACACAGGCAACGCTGCGGTCAACAACTAGTGGCAACAATGGTGGTACAAGGGCGTTTAATAAATTTCATTTAATTAGTCATCAAACAATTTATTTCATGAGATAAGACAGTGACCAAGCAAACGGCTCTCCTGATGGAAACAGTTTACTGTGATCAGGCTATCAAGGCTGTATAAATTTACTGGCTACATTATCCTTTGGACCGGAACACGACAATATCATTATGATGGCAGGAATATACATATAAGGCTGTGACCTCTACCCGAGCGAGTTGCTGCACAGCACATCTTCAGTGGTATTTTTGGTAGTAACCCAGTTAATCCCTGGTCAGTGGTCACCTCTTACGAGTTGCTTAGGAAAGAGACAGATGATCTATTCTACACAAAGAACCTGGATATTTTATATAAGAAATTCTCCGAATTGATCATGTTTATTACTCGTAATAAGTCAGTTTTAGTGCTAAGTATTTGATTTATTATTTTGTAAAAGATAAACTTACAAATAAATCGCTGTTAAGAAGCAGTTATAAATAAAAACAACATCATTAGTTGCATTAAACGTTGCAAAATATCGTCTAAGCTATATTTAATTGACCTCACTTCTAACCATAGCTGAAAATTACCAAATGATTATTTATTGCCATAATATTACGTCGCGTTAATTATAGCAACACATAAATAACGTTTTTATCTTAATACGAATCCTGAAGAGTGTGGGTAATCCCTTAATAATTAAGAAAAAAACAGCATAAGTAAAGTTATTGGCTCTAAATAATTATTACAACATTTTTAATTTAAAGTTTAAATATGCTAGGATATATTTTCATAATATATTTACATCAATTTATTTGTATTCCAGGTAGACAAGATATAGAGATCTGTACCAAAATGTTATTAATATTGACATCCATAACATTAACATATTATAATCATGAACAAACAAGTTATTTCCATGGCGTGTAATAAAAACACAAATTCGGCCAATTGCGCCCACTGCTATAAAAATGTTGGAGTGCAACATTCGCCGACGAAGTATATCAAGTATGAAAATAAAGTTCTTTTCCCAAATATATTCTCAAACGTTCTGATGTCTTGAAACATTATTACCTCCGTGTATATTTTATATTACGAGCTTATTGTCAATCCCTTTTATCTATTGTTTAAATCCATTTTTGGCAATAATTATTTATTCCGTGTTGATCCGGGCTCCGTGACGTGTATTTCTTATCATTAGGAAATCCGTCTGCTTGTTTTCCTTCCAATATCATAAAAGAAAAATAATTGATAATTTATTTATGTATGTTAGTATAGTAGACAGTAACGAGACACAGGTTACTTTTGCATTCATGGACAGGTAAGGAGTTATAACTCGATTTTAAATTAAGCTTTACCTCTCCCGTTAAGGTTTTAAATGGTTTTCGATTAAATAATAAAAAAGTTACAGTACCTACCATTAAAGTAAGTAATTATACTTGGCATACCAATAATTGTAAGGCGAAGTCCTAATAGTTGAGACATTTTAAAGTATATATTTTTCAGGTGCTCTAACTTCCCTAAACCCAATTCCGAAGGTTGGCACATAGAGTTCCGTGTGAACTACACATTCGTTTTTATTACGCACCGTAAATAATAGCCAAGTAACAATATTACCCTTTTCGCCCGTTCATCCGTACTAATACGTTACGGCATCATTTAAGGCCGTGATCGCGCCGACGCGAACGTTCGGAACATACACAACATATTCATGCACTTCACGGAAATGCCATACATTGCCTCTATGCTTTAAGCATTTGGAAGACAAAAAACGGACTTCCTGGTCATAATAAAAAGCCACCTCACGAGACGCGTGGTATTGGAGGATTGACAATCTGAGGTGGGGACATTTGGCCTTCTTTACATATCGGAACACGACAGTAGCGAGCATTGACGTGAAATGCCTATAGACAATGCGGTGATCGCCTTTTAAATGCAGTGATTGAGAAGAAGATAATATTATGCTAATGTCAGGATACAACTTTTGGTTTTCCACAGCCGGGAAAGTGGCGCAACAGCTTCATGTTTCAGTCCTAAATTGGCAACGCATCATTAACGTCTGACGCGCATAACTTTAGTGATACTAGTTATTATCATCATAAAATTCGTGTTTTTATTTATTTATTATTTATTTATTTATATCCCCAAAGGGTGATACTTGTGATCTAGGACCACGAGTGTTCTAGGACCACGAGTGATCTAGGACCACGAGCACCAAAGCTGGAGTTCGCGTTAGAGTTACCGCTGCCGCCGGCTAACTAATATTTGATTTTGGCAACAAATCCAAGATCAACTGCCTTCTGATCTTTGCAACCCAGAAGGGAAACTAGGCCCAATCATAGATTAGGTAGAATTCGCATAACATACGGGTTTCCTCATTACGTTTTCGGTCACCGTAAAAGCAAACAAAAAATATACATAACTTAGAAAAGTCTTAATAATACATGGTGGGGCTCGAACCTGGATTACCGAACTTTAATTCTGAAGCGCGTACAACTAGGCCACCGAGGCTTGGAGCCTGAGCTTGACTGACCGACTACGGAGGGGATTTCTGTTTGTTTTCTTGTAAAATAGAGAACATGTGTTGAATATTTATAATCAGGTCACTCGAGCCTTTTCTGGAGGGTTCACATATTGATGCTACTGAGTTTCCAAACGTATTTATTGTACCGCCTGTACGTCAGAATATTTACCGACATAACAAATCTCATATACTCCTTATATGGTAGTCGGTATCCACCTATGACCTGAACGTTAAATAAGTTATATATCAGTGCTACAACATCGCCTGCATCAATACTCTACCTCAGGACTGACAGCTGTCACATAGTTCTACCCAAATTAGGTATTATAATTTCAAAATTGGTAATCTTAAGTTTAAATTTTCAATAATTTGACAATTTTGGAAATTGATTTCCTTTTCTAGAATTTATTTATGAGAAATTTTACAATACATAATAGAGATATCGGTAACTTTAAAATTAAGTTAAAGCTTTATAAGTAAAAACGATCAAAAATACTTATGTCAGTGTCTGGTTGACCGCCAAAGTATTGACTATTTATATATATTCAACATCTTGACATGAGAGTTAGCAAGAAACAAGACATTATTTCCAGGACATTAGTCTGATGTTATAATGCGTTACCATTTGTAATCTGGGCTGCAGATCGCAAAGAAGAAAACGATAACAGGAGAACGTAAACAATGCTATAATCTGTAACGTCCTATATATCGATCCATCCAGGACGGAAAATGGACTTCTATCCAGAATGGAACTGGAATCTATACGTTTACATTAATTTTTTTATTTATTTTATTTCAGTTGCTTTTCATTTCACCACACACACAAGACATTGCAGGTTTTACGTTCTTCTGTTATAATTTTATACTTTGGTGGTACAAAAGCTACTACTTACTTACGCACAAAGATCTGTTTGTAAATGGTAACGCACTAAAACATCTTACACATCATGTAGACACTTTGTATTTATTAAGTTAATAAATCCGACCAGTTATATCCTTTCTAACAGGACAACAACAACAGCAACAACAACAACAACGGTAGTAATTATTGTAACTGAAATCTTCCGGAGTTATTTTAAGTATGTATTTTATCTTTTGCCAATGAAATAAAAAGAAATGAGATAGAACATTTTAGTCTCGTCAAATTAGTTGACATAATAATTAGTAAGTCTTTTAATAAATATTTTACAATAAATAGATTAAACGTTACCTAGTAGATATGTCGCGTGCAAGCTAATGTGAGAGCACTAAAGTATTTGTCCGTTTCGTTTTCTTTCGGTAAAAGGTGACAGCAATAACTTAAACTAGGTTTAGTTAGCGACAACGGAACTACCTTTGTCACGATCGTCAAAAACGAGTTTCCTAAATCCCGATGTAATAGTATAATTCATTTTTACGATTCAAATGTTAAACTTTATACTTAATCTCTGTTTGCGCTTTTTTAATAAAATGAAATGAAATTTATTTTATTTTCGGAGAATACACACGTTAGAAAGTCTTTACGAAAAATGCACGGAATATATTACGAATACTGACACCGATTTTAAATAGATTTAAAAGCCATAACTTATATCTGTTTTCTGTATTGATATAATAGTTTATGTATTCATCACCTGAAATTCCTCAAATTTCAAACATAAATTAAACAAGAAAAATAAAAAAAAATCAAAATAATTTTAACCCACTACAATTGCAAAAAACCGATTTTAGATGTCTAATTTTTTTAGTTTGGTCATATTTCAGTAAACCATTGTTATACTTATTATATTATTATATAGATCAGTCAGCTGTATTTTCCTGCTACTAAGCTTTAGTAAACTAGATATTCGTAAATAATGTTATCTAATATATTTTTATATTTTATTTATAATTTTTTATGCACAATCAATCCTGGGTCAAGTATAGTTCAACCTAGTTCAAACATATTTTGGTCCTTCGATCCGGATTTCTGGACCCAGAGACAGCTTTTTTGTAGAAGGTTGAGTTCAGTGAGTTCTCAATCCTAAATTATTAGGCTTAGTGTACGTACGACACTGGTCAATAAAGATCAGGACACACCAATGGTTTTTTATTAGCATCTTGGGAGTGTTCACATCATGGGGCAGGGTTGAGCTCCAAGATCAACTGTCCTGGAGCGAGTTGGGATGAGCAACTTAATATAGAATTAGTAAAAGAATGGAATGTTTATCGAGAAGATCTATTATTACTTATTCAAATTCGGATACCTCGTTGGGTAGGAACAAAATCTTGTAATAATTTAGAACTACATGGTTTTAGTGATGCCTCTAAATCTGCATATTCGGCTGTAGTTTATTTAAAATTACTTGACTCTGATAGTAATGTCAAAGTATCGTTATTGGTAGCAAAAATTAGAGTTGCTCCTATCAAACAAATAAGTATTCCTAGATTGGAGTTATGTGGGGCTTTATTGCTGTCGAAATTATTATTGGAAATAGCCGAAGTCTTAAATATAACAAAAGACAAGATTAATACCTGGACAGATTCGACTGTCGTATTAGCTTGGCTAAATAGTCACCCTTCTAGATGGAAGACGTTTGTAGCCAATAGGGTTTCTGAAATTCTCACAATGTTGGAACCATCACAGAGGTTTCACATAGCTTCTAAACAATAATATGTTTGAATTAGGTTGAACTAAACTTGACCCAGGACAGTTGATTTCGGAGCTCAACCCTGCTCATGATGTGAATACTCCCAAGGTGCTAATAAAAGACCTTTGGTGTGTCCTGACCTTTATTGATTAGTATCGTACGTACTAAACCTAACAATTCAGAGCTGAGAACTCACTAGGTGGCGTTGGTAAATTGTTGTATGTATTTTAGGTACGTTAAATAATTGCGTGATTTATAATTGACCAACGCCACCTAGTCTTACAAAATTAAATCAAAAGCGTCATTAACACATGGATCTCGTCATGATAAGAGATAATATAGCCTTTAAACACCAAAGAAGTTGTCATTTTTGTTCTTATTTTGATTTTTTTTTGCCAACGATAATACGAACTTTAAACATGTAATCAACGTAATTTCAAATTTATATTAAAAATGTATTGTTTTTTTTAATATTTAATGTATTCAAAAAATCAAAGAAGGATTTCAAATTATTTGTACCAAAGTATGAACGTAACATTTAAAAATTAAGTATCAAACACAAAAGGCTAATTTATCTCTGTCGAAGATTGCCACTAACCGACCAACACTACAGACTAAGATTGTATTTTTAATCGACTTCTTAAAGGAGATGAACCTTAAATCGACTGTATATTGTTTACGCTATTACTCTGTCAATTCCAGATGGACTTTCATAGTGTTTATTTTATTATTAGTTGTGCCCGTGACTTTGCCCTCGTTTTTATTTAATTATTTTATTTTATACATTTCTAAAACAAAAGTAGGCTAATACTTTCCTTATCACATCAACTGTCTGTCAGTAAAAGTCCTCTGAAGATCGGTCCAGCTGTTTCAGAGATTGGCGGGTACAAGCAAACAGACAGAAATATAGAAAGACAGACAGGCAGACGAAAATTCTATAGAATAATATTTTAGTATACATACCTTGTAAACATACATATGCATTTATTAAAAATTGATAATTTTAATATTACATACAGACACTTCAATTTTATTTATTTTTATAGATACTTTAAAGGTGGTTCCATGTGCATTTTTTGAAACATCAACTGAAACAATAAAAGTTGTTAACCTAAACGACATGATTGTGAAATTATAGACGATTTTTTGCAACGCGCTTATATTATTCATGAAACAATAATATAAAATTGCTACTTTCCAAAACCTAATTACGAACCAAACGTCTCAGTAATTATGAGTATTGGCCGTAATTCTTTTTCAAATTGCCCATACGTAACCGGCAATCATCAGCATTGGAAAAGCGCATATTGGTTGGTTAGCCAAGAAGAGATCTATTCATGTGTAGCACAATAGGCGCCCAGGGAAGTTAATTTTGTTCAATTAGAATTATTATCTGTCACATATTTCAAAAGTGCATTACGACGGGCGCCGCGGGCGGGCGAGGTAGTGATGGGCACTTTCGATACATCCGGCAGGTCGGCGAGGTCACGACCGTTCTTTTTGTCCGGCACTAGCTGCACGCGAGTTATGTTCGATGCGGATAATTATGCTGTCACATCGTCACTTGATGGGCAATAGTGAAAGCGAACGATACTGGCTGTAATGATAGAGGAAAAATATACATTGTGACGGTCGGAGCTGGACGTTATGTCGGATAAGGCTCGCGCTGACGTCGAGAGCTCTCGTCGATTAGCTCTTTATGTTATTTATCGAATTAAAATTTGAAATCTGTCAATCCGCAAAAACATCGCTTCAACTGAAGTCAAACAATCCTCAGTCTGCAGAGTGATAATATATTTATTGTTTTTGTTGTTATTTCAAAAATAGCTAAAACAATTACTGTAAAACTAATATGAAAACTTCAAAAGTATGACCTAACTTACAAAACGTTCATTAAGAACTACTTAAAATTTACGGAGTAATTGACTTACAATCACACAAAATAAGATTAAGTAAATTAAATTTAAAATACTTTATTTAAAATAAGCTATTATTTAATTACGTGAAAAAGAATGAAATAACCTATATATATACCTATATCCTTCATAACTGTTACTATCAACCTATAATACCACTACACAATTTATATTCTATAAAAACTTGTCGCGATATTTACCTCTGTAAATAAACTAATTAAATAACACGATTGATCCAATTATATTTTATCACTAGCTTTCCACCCGCGGCTACGCCCGCGTGAATTATTTTAATACCACAGATTACTTTCAAAGGGCAGAAACGTTTAAATCTTACTTATTGCGTAAAAACATCCCTCTTTCATGTGGTCGGTTAAACGTAGCCTATGTCCTTTCCCAATTTTAGTTCTATCTTCATACCAAATTTCGTCAAAATCGGTGCAGTGGTTTAGGCGTGAAAGCGTAACAGACAGATAGACAGAGTTACTTTCGCATTCATAATATTAATATGGATTAAATACATGTTTTAAATGAAATGTTTATTTTTAGCGTATTTAAATAAGAGCTTATTTTTTAAAAACTACTTTTTTACTTTTTCATAACAAGCTTTTTTTGGAAATCATTGTTATGAAACCCTTTTGCTATTACTTAGAACCTCAGTGGTGTAGTGGTTAATGGACTTCCATTCTGGTAGTTCAAATTCAAATCCCACTTTATACCAACGAGTTTTTGTTATTAAAATGCGTTTTCTAAGGGTTCGTAAAGTGAATAAAGTCAATAGGACTTTCAACAAAGGTCAGATGGCCAGTCACTCAGTGTAAAAGTTGATCTTGTCAAATCGACTAGATCGGGTAGTCGATCACTGGGGCATAAATCATCTGATCTAGAAACGAGATCAGGCTAGGGTGAAGAAGTCTGGTTGCTACCGCATATATACTAAATTATGAACAATAAAAAATTATCAGATCAATCTAGGTATTCCCCGTGTTGGTCCGGGTCACCCGTGTACAGTACATCACACTATTTTATGGGATAAGACAGTACCTTCCTACTAGGAAACTCGTAAGATGTGAGAATAGGTTAACTGGGTCACTCCCAATAAGACCACTGGTGGTAGAATGCCTTACAGCTAGGAATCCCCTGCCTATTCCTGCCCCCACAATGACATTGTTGTGTTCCGGTCCGCAGGGTAGGGTAGCCGGTAGACTTGCATATAAGGTCTAGCAGTCCGATCACAGGGCAGCGGCGCACCTATATCTATGGTGTATTTGAAGCCACGGAAAACCCCTGTACTTGTTCTCTGTCTTATCCCATAAAAAAATTATTAACACAGATAAATACCTCTATAAGCTTTTCAGTTACCACAAACGTTTTCATCGGTTTAAATTTGTGCAAACTATGATACGTAAGTATCGATCTCAAAGTCATGCAAGACGTGCTTCATGAACATCATAATTCATAATATCCAATTCCGCTTCCGGTTCTTTACATGTCAATCACGATAAACAGTATTTATTATTTTTTTATAGGATAAGACAGCGCACACACAGCTCTACTGTTGGTAAGAGACAACCGTAGCCTACAGATACCACAGGCGTTGGAGGCGCGTCGCTATCCTGTGGAGGTCTGTAAAGCCTGATGTACAGGCTACCGTCTATTCTCCTCTTCAAACCAAAACACGACAATGTATTATTATTGTGATAGTCGAGGTCGTATTAACTTATAATAACCAAGTAATTTAGAGAAAACTCTACATCGCAATTTTACAGTTTCTTCGCTCGCTATCATATCAATACATTAATATTAATATAAGTCGGTAGAAGAGTGAATGGGGCGACTAAAAGCAGGCTGTAGTATGCATTATTTGCATTTTTAAAATTTTTGTCTATCTGTCTGTGTATATTCCACACACAATCTAAGCTGAAACTACTGCACCGATTGTAATGAAGTTTAGCTAGTGGTTAGCCTATATTTTGAGGAAGGTAATAGGCTTTTTTCCTCAGTTTAATAAAGAGGTTACCGTGGGAGAAGGGATAGAACCGAAATTTATATTTGGCTGTTATTTATGAACGCGTACTCTTATGTAATATGCCGATATACCCTATGTAGCAGATGGGTATTATGAGGTTACACTGGTTGCGCGTTTATATTCCTAAATTCATAACGTCATATAAATGTCTGATTCGAAAAATTCTAAAAATTTTCTATTAGTATTTTTAAAACAGTTTTGAAAATAAAATTATTTATTTGGATAAGGATAATACGAGGGTATAATTGATTTAGTCTGTTTTATAATTGATTGTCAAAATGTAAAAAGTAGTTACAATGACGTAGCTCCAACAGTCGGGCACATTGCATCGCCAAGTTTTTTCTTAGATATTGATAATGTTTTCTTTGGTTGTAGAACATTTTTGGTTCCATTGTGAAATTTTTATGCAAATATGTAATTTGGTATGAATGGAAAAAACCAGTCATCTCAATTACGCGCTAAGCCACAAGTCTTATGAAAAAAGTATTCATAATGTTTTCACATAATCTCAAAATTTGTTTGAAAATCAAAACCAAATAACCAAGTTTTTGGTTTTTTATTTTTATCTTCTACATGAAAATATTTATTTTTAATGAATTTGATGAAAACTTACCGTTTAATTCCAAACACCCTGGAATATTTTTGAATAGAAAACATTTGTTTTTCATTAAGTTTTAATTTAGTATCGTAAAAACACCCGAATCTTCAACCAAAAATGTAAGCGTCAAAATGTCATTTTTATAAAAAGTCGGTCAATTTCTTATTTCTTGATATCTCTACTTTCTGATAGTATAAAAATATACGTTAGTATGGAAAATGTTCCCAAATAAAGCAAAAATTGAAAAATATTTTTCATCATCATATACAATTTAGTGCTATTTATTACAATTTACAATGCAAAGGAACAAAATTGGTTTACTTCTATATTTCCAGAAAACCCGGAAATAGCGATAAACTTATTTTTTCCCCTACAACCTCCCACTTTCCGATCTCGAATCGAACCTATTTTATTTTTCTTTTCATTTTTATCATATTTTCTTCTTTTAACAATAGGATTTATGTTTATATATTTCAATAATTATGGGCTTTAGGTAACGGTGAAACATTTTTTTAAATAGATTATTCGTTACAGACATACCAACATACAATTTTCCTCTTTTCAATAAAATATTTTGGGACCTACAACTAAAATATTTTATTTATAGGAATTTTAGAGATTTTAATGAAAACATGACAACGTTTTTTAAATATGTCACGTTATATGGTTTAAAAGTATATTAATAATTCCATATGAAGTAGGCATTTATAATCTCTTTTTTAATTTATTAGTGTATTAATTACAATAAATAAATGAAATAACTATTATCAAAAGTTTAAGCACTTAAAAAAATGTTTATTATGTGTTATAATAATACGTGATTACTTTGAGAATTTATTTTTATTAAATAACATAACCTTGAAATATTAGATCTCACATCTACGAAAAATCCGTCGTAGCTAAATATATAGTATGTTTTGTACCTTACGTACAGTTGAAAATATATTATGTCGTGATATAAACATATATCTCTGGACAATTTAATCTAATCCCAAAGTAAGAAAATTAAAATAATTAATTAAAATTAAGATACTAAAACAGATATTAGAATAAAATTACTAAATACACAAGAAACACAGATATTTATTTCAATCACACAAATGCCTCTCCCTTGGAGAATCCAACCTGAACCTCGCGGTTAATCACTGGCATTATGTTTGAATGCTAATCCCTCGACCAACGAGGCTGTCTATATATTAGTTTTAATAACTATTATCTATTACGGTATATATCTATAAAAACGGACTTGCCACGTGTTACTTCACGGGATCTTAAGTCGTCGGCTTACCTCTGACTTTATTTACTTTACTTATTAAATGAATCAACAAAGTCAAGCTTGTCTTTCTGAAGCTTAGCAAATGTAATTATATTTTAATAATCTATTTCCTGTGATATTTGTTTGTCATCAAAGCAACTGGTAGTTAAAGACTTTTATATTGTGTGAGTGTGTGTGTGTATTTGTTCATGTTTATGTTTATGTGTGTTTGAATAGAAAAATGACATGTGTTGTAATCTCCATCTATGAGTAGGTAGTAGTAAGACGAATTTCCTCAACTTTTAAATATTTGCCACTATCCAAAAGGATTTAAAGTGCCTGCATTTTGCCATCGGATACCTTCCTTTGCTATATTATCAAGGACACAAAAATGTTTTGATAAAACAAGTTTATTGTTAAGAAAATTGATCAATGAAGTTTATGATTATTAGTGTGATGTCTCTATCATTTACGGTTTTAGAGTCAATCAAAAAACAAAAGAAAATGATGCCGTGTTTACGACACATTAGTAAACGGTCGTAAAATTTCCATTTCGCATGAAAATTAGAATCGGTGACGTTTGAAATGAATAGGTTTATCTGTCTGTAGCGTTGGCATAACATACATATATAATTACATTAACGTCTGTCAAATTTATGTTATTTATCCATCCGCTGATTTAATTGCCACTAAATTCGTATGTTGGTAGAATATACGTACCAACACTATAAAATTAATAAAATTAAAAAAGGAAATCCTTATTTACATCATCTAAATTTTTAATATTCAATAAAGCTACGAAAACTGGTCGCGATTACGAAATTGACAGGGATAACCTCATTTGATCACATTATTATGATTTTTTATCTGTTGCTACTCGATATAATCGATAAGTTTAGGTATATTTTCTATCTATAAGATTAAATAATTTCCCTATCACTACTATAATTCGATAACATAATTAAAGCGGAAAGATTCGTAGCGGTACGATATAGCTGTCGCCTGTAGATACCAAAATAGTTAAATTTTTTCATTACTATTTTAATGGTCTTTTTTCATCATCCTCCACTCTTCACTCCAGCTTCCTCCCAATTCACTTTTAGGAGGTGTAATAAAGCATTTCATACATACTCTTATTAAGATTATAAAGTAGCGGTCTCTTTTCATCATCCTCCACTCTTCACTCCAGCTTCCCCCAATTCACTTTTAGGAGGTGTAATAAAGCATTTCATACATACTCTTATTAAGATTAGAAAGTAGCGGTCTCTTTTCATCATCCTCTACGCTTCACTCCAACTTCCTCATTCTCCCCCCCCCCCTACTTCACTTTTCTCCAAGATTTTTTAATAGAAGATGTAATTAAGCATTTTGCAAGTGCTTTCTATAAGGCAGCCCACTTTTTATCTATAAAAAACTGTAAGGCAGCTTATCGACAGCGAGATGTCTGACCGATAGTGAGGAAAGAAACAAACATTTTTGGTAAGTTAGGTTTAGTACGTTTTTTATTAAGCAAACAAAGACAAACGGATAAATGGGTCACTTGAAAGCAAACAAACACCGCCGCCCAAGAATAGTTGCTACACCAGGAGTATTACAGATGTGTAGACGAACTTTGAAGAATAATTATCATATTTCTAAGTAGTACCTGTTGTGTTTGTTGAAAATACTTGTTAGTAATTGTTTCAATAGAAATGTTATACGAGGTAAAAATATCTTCGTAATCGCACGGTAGAAGAACGCTATGCATCAAGGTGATAGTCATAGAACTTTATGCACTGTCACGATGTAGCAATGTGAAAATTGGCAGTAGGTATCAACGCAAACAACTCCTCGGAGTGATAACCGCAGTGGAAGACACTCGGTGAACCAATATCTTTACGCAACGTCAAAGGACCAATCCAATTGGAAAGTGTCCGGTCATCGATGATTCGCGATTCTCTGCATAGGTTGCGATTAAAAGGAATTAGCTAATACTGACGGACTCCAATTCACCAGTCAGGTTCCACCTAGAGACGAGAACCTTCTATATGTGACCGAAGTTGCGCCTTACAAAGTTGTAAGCGATTGGTCGTCTTGAAGCACTGTCGGGCCTTACTGAGGACATCACGTATTTTAAAAAATATTGCAAGCTTCCCTTTCAGATGGCCATGAAACTGGAAATTACTCTGATGCTGACAAAACGGGGTGATATGGCAAAAGGTAACACTTTAGCGAAGAACGTGTCTGTGAAGAACGTTTGTCTTCTTGAGGTACAAGGTTTGCTGGCCGCGACACGAGATATTAGTCTTATAAATAATCTATTATATTTTGTAGATATGAGTATGAATTAATAGACGACCCCATTAACGTGGAGCTATAAAGGCAAAAAGATCTAGATTATGCAATAAAAATGCAGTAAAATGTATTTGGTTTTTTATGATACGAGTCTCGAGTTGAGACAAGATCATAAATTGTCGAACTCTCGATTGAGTCGGTTGGTGATATGCATGAGCGGTTTGGTTCCGGAATGGTCCGGTCCTCCTTGAGCGTCGCCTCTGACAATCATATCTAGGGTTACTATTTACTTGTTCATTTCAATTTAATGAGAGTTTCTTGGTAAAAAAGCGAGCTACGGGTAAGGGCACCCTTCATATAACATTATATGATAATATTTGCTCCTATGTTGTTTTGCAAAGTAAATAAAAAAACGTTGCTATTAAAAATATGTATTAGTACTAGGGTGAAAATTAAGTTTGTGTACATATATTTAACGTCGAATAATAAATATATTAAAATAAAAAATGTTGTCCAAAAAATAGAAATGTTCAGATGTGCGTTTTATTTTCACCCCTACATAATATACACATCAAATTTCTCAGGAGTTGATTAAGCTTTTATGAAGAAGTTTTACAATATACGAGGAATTTATGTATTAGATTTTTTTTTAATGGTGTGTGTAGGCCACAATTGTCTTTTACCTTCGAAAGAACCATGTGCTTTTCGCTGTCTTATCCCATAAAAAAATATTTCTCTTTATTGAATTTATTTTCAAAGAATACTTGTGATCCTATAATGGAAAATTCTAGTAACAAAGAGAAAAACTTTATGAACTACGCACTACTGTTGCGGTGTGCAGCAACTTTTATGCTATAGAGCTTTGTTAAATAATATATTATAATACTAAATAAGTGATAAGGTATATTTGGTGATGTGTTGTAATTGCGGATTTATTTTAGGGAACAAAACTGAAGGATAATTGTTTGGATTTAAAATAATTGATATTGTGAGAAACTACAAATATCATTAAAATTATGTTAAAAAACAAAAAAGGAATCATATTAGATTTTGACAAAGTTAAATAAAAATATAACTCTATTCGAGGCTAAAGATGTAAAAATGAAAATAAAACAATAATTCGTTTTCTAAATTTAAACTATGGAATACATACGACAAACAATATTTGGAAATAAGAATATAAATAATTTTAAGGTTAAAAATATATGAAATTAAAAAAATAAGATCTTGTGCCAGCCCTAGTTATAAGAGTGATCGCAATCACGAGGACTTCGTATATTCGCTCACTTAGATATATTTCATACGGATTACCGCTGACACGACACTCGGTGGAGTCCTTTTAATGTTTATTATCCCATCTATTAAAAAGTGCTCAAAGCTGAAACAACAATCATGAAGTTATTAAAAAATCTAATAAATAATTATTATTTTATCATTGTTATAAATAATTTAAACAGTGAAACTGCAAAAAAACCAACTTCATAACCATATCTTCTTGGTAAAGTCAAATGCATCTAAAGAAATATTAATCTAAATTCAGTAACATTGGAATAGACAAAGACAATTTCTATTTCGGATAGCTACACCAACGTTTATATTTAAAATTACGAAATTTATTTGGTATACAACAAAATACAGAGATATCTCAGTGGGTAAAATCAGTAAAATAAATTTGACACAAGAACACATCCTCAAAGCCTCAAAGAAAGTTGGAGGTGTTATTATATTATTACTTTGTTTTTAAAGAATTACTGCTTACTTTAAGAACCGACGACTGCAGAATGACGCGACTATATTATTAATAGCGTCAGGAGCCGGAAAAAGAAACCGAGGGTTTTTCTTTTTTCGAATTGTGTTTGATATTTTTTAAAACAATGCTACAATTATGTATTATTTTATATTATAAAAAATAACAAACAAGAAATGATTGCCTCATTGTAAGTAACAACCAGTAGACACGTCACGTCGTAATCCTATGGCCACCGTTACAAGCGATGTGGACGTGTGTTCAAATATACTAGACTACCTATTAATATTTTTCATAAGCAAAAGTGTGTTTATGCATCCTTTCTTAAAATGAATAACGAAAAGTTAATTCGATCATGAGGTTAGAAGTCAAAGTTTTTGTGTTTTAATAATAGTAAAGTTTTAAGAGTGCTAAAAATCATTATAAATCTTCCTTATCGCAGACGAGGTCGCCAAAAACCACTCTTTAATAAAATAAAAAATAGAATCCAATATGCATAAAAGGCATTAACAATATACTATAATTATAATATTATTTTGTTTATCTATATTCACGATTTATTAATATTAATCAAACCAGTTACATGTGGATTAGACGAATTCATTTGAGATTTTAGTGATCTTCATACAACCTTTTATATTATTAATGATTAACCTTTTTATTTATTTAAGATACAAATAAAAAAATAACGTCGGACTCAATTACGAAAATAGTTATTCCAAATATAATTTAAAAATGTGTATTGCCATAGAACAATTTGACTTGTGTTTTATTTGACAAACTAATTAATGATCCCAAAAACAGTGCAGGTTTAAGTGGAGGGATTATTGGGAATTCGTCATCACTATGCCACCTTAATTTGTCATAGCTTAAGGGCAACATTAACATTCTCATAATTTAAGTAAATCAATAATAATATGTAAGACGATATACATAACGACGTGTATCTCTAATGTGTCTCGTTAATATTGTCACTATCTTAAGATTTATGAGAGCTATTACGTGATCTGGTGAATAATTTTACACTAATCGTGATCTTTAACCTTGGGAATATATTATATTATTACGACCTACTGAAGAAATTAAATAGGTCATCTCAGTAGCTCCTTTTTCCGCATTCATTAAAGTATCTTTAATAACGTCTTATTGGTTCCGGTTCGAAAAGTAAAACAGCCTGGCATAATCTATACTAATATTATAAAGCTGAAGAGTTTGTTTGTTTGTTTAAACGCGCTAATCTCAGGAACTACTGGTTCGAATTGAAAAATTCTTTTTGTGTTGAATAGACCATTTATCGAGGAAGGCTTTAGGCTATATAATATCACGCTGCAATCATTAGGAGCGAAGGAATATAGGAAAATGTGAAAAAACGGGGAAAATCATTCATCCTTGCGGGCTTCCGTTGCGTGCGCTGTGAAAACGGTTCAAGATACCAAAAATATATGTATGAAAGGAATATTTTTCTTGAAATGATCTAAAAAAATATCCGCGACAGTATGTCTATCTTTTAAGATTAACTCACTAGAACCGTTTTTATGGTAATCAAATTTGGTCGAAATTAATGCATTTTATGTTAAGAGTTGTATCAACGTAATAATATTAATCTTTATCCAAATAGATGTGATTTTGATTAAGAGTATTTAATTGTGAACAAAATATAATTTATAAAGCTGAGGAGATTGTTTGCAAAAAAGAATGATGTCCAAAACAACTATTCCAGACGGACGAAGTCACGAGCACAGCTAGTGTATAATAAGATAGGAATTGATACCATAAATGTTACGAGTATGTTGCTATTTTATGGACGAGATCTCAGGCCACGTGTTTAGGGCTACCATACCTCTACAATAGACTACTACAGCGGCAAGCAATGAGTAGTATCAATATAATTGGGCTTTTATGCAAAATTCTAGAGTTTCTTTGTTTGTATTCTACTACCTAAAACTGCTGAGCCAAGTTTTGAAATTCCTTCACTGTTACAAATTACATGAACCAGATTTTCATTAAAAGTAACTTTATCAAAATGTAAAAAAATACGTTAAATATTTTACCTTTGCAACTCTATTTAAACTTTGGACATTGACAATTTTCTTTCGTATTAATCTTTACATCACTTTTTCTCGAGTAGATACCTATCACTACATTGTATAAAACAAACTTTATTTTCAACATTCCTGTCTATCTCTATGTATGCTTAGATATGTATGTACGATATGTATGTTTTCAACTACCTTTTTTTTTAACGTGTGGAAATCCTTATGGATACCCGCCACTTTCGGGGGAAAGCGACAGGTTATGTCGGACTCT
>DVZL01000682.1:0-21486 GCA_018236625.1 Lasaia peninsularis
GGTAGACAGGGTTAAAATAAGTCGTGTGAAAATAATGTTTATAGATAATAAGATAATTATAGTACATAATATATTGTGTAATAAATAAATAAATATGAATTATGTTTCAAAATATTTGCACACCACATTGTGGTAGAATATGTTGGAATAATTAAAAACTTTTATTTCATAACAACTTTTAACACACATATTCGGCATATAAATAAATTTCATTTCATTTCATTTCATATAGGCCTCGGTTGTCTCTTAACTTAGGAGACCCGACTGTCTTGACCCATAAAAAATGCTTCATGGTCTCACCTGTACTAAAATATCAATGAATAAAATAAAATCATCCGAAATGAAATGAAAATTATTTATTTGCCGAATATGTGTGTTTAAAAGTTGTTACAAAAACAAAAGATTTTAATTATACCAATATATTCTACCACAATATGGTGTGAAAATATTTTAACACATAATTTATATTTATTGATTTATTAACTATAAAACTATATATTATTTACATATTTTCTTGTTATTTATATACATCTTACAAAATTTGGATTATAGAATTGCATATAAAATAACTACGAAGCGACTACTAATCTGATGAATGTACGATTTTTTTACAGTTAGTCATACGTATGACAATTTTTTTGATTGTAAATATGTTTTTAGGTTATTCAACGATGCCTGTGAATAATCAATATTTTTATTTCACCCGAAAAGTAATTGTTCTATAAAAAAAACTTAGCAACTGTTAGGTTATTTTTTATAACCACCAAAAATGCTTGATTTTAATTTTAACTGTACGAATTTATTATTGTTGCTGTATGAATATATTGACCCAAATATCTATGGGCAGACGCAGCCAACGTCTTTAAATTTTAAGCCCTGCAATAAAGTGGACATTTTATGACCTTATGTTTGTTTGATTTTGTCCCTCAAAGCATACATCAACCGTACCCTCTGTTATAAAATAGATCAGATAAAAGAACAACAAAAGTGCACCTGCTAAGATTCATTTTTTCCTTGACGCGTGGGCGCAACCCTTAACAGTTCTTTGTCACGCTTTCAGCAGTATTTTTCATAAGAATTCGTATGTAGGTTTACGTATTTAAATGTTTTCTCTTTACTTGAACTTTTTACGTTTAATTGTGTATTTTAAACAACATAGAAAAACTGGCTTAAATACAATACAGACAAACCGCCTCGTTGGCCGAGTGGCTAGCGTACACGTCTAATCGCATCGACTAACCGCGAGGCTCGGGTTCGATTCGGGATAGACGTTTGTGTGATGAACATATATGTCTGTATTTCCGGGTCTGGGTGTTTATTAAATTTATTCTTGTATCTACACATAACACAAGCAAGTAATTTGCTTACTTTGGGATTAGATCAATTTGTGTAAAAAAAGATATCAATACTGCATAGCCATTTTGAATGTAAGATCCGAAGCCGTTTGCAAAAATAAATATATTTGCTCTGTTTAATATTTTGGTGAAAACTATAAATTGTTAGTGCCTTATTTTATGTGTATATGGCAGTATGTCATTTTTAAACATGCTATTAAGTGATTCCTTGTAAATATGTATATTATATTCACAAGTTAGCCAAGGTTAGAACCGGTCAACCCGCCGCTTCAAACTTACAGGAAACTTGGGATTTTCAATCCTCTAACTTTTCAACCTGATCATGATTCATGACCGATCATGTTTTAGAAGATTGCTCTGTTACTTTATTTTTTTATAGCACAGATACATGAGACTTTCTGTTTATTAAAACAAAAGATTGTGTATAAAAAAATATGTACCAAGCGAAATTCTCACATTGCGCCGAGAGCCTCCATAACAATAACAGCGGTGCATGTATTTAAATGGTTGTAACCTGGGTTCAAGTTCCAGGCATTCATCCTATATTGATTATTTTAATGTTTCCTAAATATATTTATTTTTTTATTTAAAAATATTAAATAGTTTCTTAAAAATTGACTAGCCTAATGACAAAAAATCGCAAAAATTACGGGCACAGATAATATTTATACTTAAATAAACATCTCCATAACTATATCTTAATATTTATGTGATAAATAGCACACTTTATACACTGCTGGTAGCTTTTATGTCACCAAATAAACTTATTTTATGTTATCGCTATCCTCTTTTAACTCAAGTGAAAGAAAGATACGAAAGGCTTTTAGACCTGTCACATTAGTTTATAGATTACGAAAGGAATATTTTAATTAAAGGCCGTATAAGTTATTGTGTTCTGATTAATTTGACATGACTAAAATGTTATATCTCTTACGTTTTTAATGAAGTGGTATGGTAACTCAAACACGTCACTTTATTTCTCAAAGTCAAAAGTTGATATTTGAGATAAAAATATAGAGTGCATAAAAGTTAGTACTTACATAGCTCCGACGTAGAGCGCGTCGCGTTTTGAATCCACAAAGAAAGTTCTATAGTAGAGTGTCCCACAGGAGAATTCCCGGACATGATCTGAAAAGAATGAACAATCCTGGATTATTCATATTTTTTGCACGATTATGTAGTAAATTCATCGATAACACATGTCGTATGTTTAACAAACTTTTTTTATTGAAAAGAATAAGCAAACTGTTTAAGAGTTTCAGTTTCAGTAGCGGACCTTTTGAGAATAAATAAGTGGTTTTCATGAAAATCTCTAATGTACGTAAGTCGTAACCTCGATTATAGGATAGACTATATAGGCTTTTGAAATATTCTTAGGTCTTTTTTAGACGTAAATAAAATATATAATATATTTTATTATATTATATAAGAATTATGGGATGTAATAATGCCATAATAGGCAATTAAAGAGATTTTCCAGTCAGGTATAGTGTACTGAGTTTCAGTTGAAAAACGATCTATTATATGTTAGCGGGCGGAAAAATTTTAATATCACGATTTAGGATTTCTTTGAACTTGTGTGCCTTGCGTCGATATTAATAGCGTAGAACACTACTCGGTAACTCCACCAGTATATAGGCAATAAAATAATAAAATGAATACAGTTCCAGTTTATACAGCCGTAAAGCTCCAAAAAAATAAGTGTATTGCCAGTTTCAAAAATAGGTTAAACACTCGTAAAACTTAATTTCATTGACGAATTTTTACACAGTCGTATTTTGCTTATAAAATAAAAACGGGACACCAGGGGACAGGGGCTAAATGGGATGAAGTCACGCACAAAACGTCGAGTAGTTTTAGTGGCAATAGACATCCACGTCGATATCTACGAAATCGAAAACAAATAAACTACAAATCGTAAAAACTACGTGACCCCCGCAGTTATTGCTGCTGAGGTGGTTTTTCTTTATGGTCAGAATTATATTAGCTGTGCCTGCGATTTCGTTCGCATTTGAATTTAAATAAATAAGTAGTCTAAGTTACTCCTTATTACATCAGCTATCTGCTAGTGAAACTCCCGTTTAGATATAAGCTGTAACCTATAGATAGAGAGTTTAGACTACTTTTATTTAGTTAAATTTAAACACGGACGAAATTACGGGCACTGTTAGTCACTACATATTATAAAATAAAGTCACTTTCTCTGCCTGTCCCTATGTATGCTTAAATCTTTAAAACTACGCAACGGATTTTGATGCGGTTTTTTAAATAGATAGAGTGATTAAAAAGGAAAGTTTTTATGTATAGGTATAACATGTATAGTATACCCGTGCGAAGCCGGGGCGTGTCGCTAGTATAATATAAAGAAAAACAGTGAAACATTGGATAAAATCCAAAAGTTAAGAGGTACAATATAAAATGTACGAATATTATAATCTATACATATAATAAATCTGTAGAAGGATCAATTCTGTACATTGAAAATATTGAAAAAATAAATAGCAGGGGGTGCTACTGGATCGAAACCAAACCCAAATATGTGCTTAAAACAATTTTGTCTGTCCGTCTGTACGTTCAGGCATCACGTGAAAACTAACAGTTCGATTTCGATGAAACTTGGTATAATTATACCTTATTATCCTGGGCATAAAATGGGATACTTCTTATCCTGGAAAAGTACGTAGAAAAAAATAAATCTTAATTTTTCAGTTCATCATTGCTAGGCTAAGGCGGTACGAAGTTCGCCGGGTCAGCCAGTATTTCTTAAAACATAAACTAAATTAGGTAAGTATACATGAAATTCTACGAAAAAGTAATATGAGTTATAGAAAATGATTGTGATGTATAAAAGATGTTTTCTTTTAGACGCAAAAATATATCATTTTATGTTTGCTTTCGTAACAGTTTAATGTTGGTACTGGCAACCTTTACTGCCCAGACAGTGACTCAGATATTAGGATATCATCCATCACAAAAGATCAAAGGACGCCCCAGTATTATCCTTAACATATTCGTAAACATAAAACTAGATTTTCTCAATACGTGACCTGCATAAATAGGTAGATGAAGTTGTGTTGATATAATAGAATAATATTAGGGATGCTGTGGAGAATATCTGTTTATAAAGACTGGGCTAGCGCGAGTCGGATTCGCCCACGAAGGGTACCGTACCATATACATTAACTAAACTGTAATTTAAACGCTAAAAATGGTAATTTCAAAAGTCAAGTCAAGTAACGCCATGTATCAATGACTTTCTTTATCTTAAAAAATATATCATCTGACTGCTCTTACGGTGAAGGAGAGAAAAAAATTGTGACCGGTATGGCGAGAGATGGCGATATGCTCTCAACATGAGACCTAATGTCGCTGGCTACCCGTGGGTATATGCGGATGATATTTTTTAATGAATATACAGCTTACGCAATTCAATTTTAAGCTGAATCTGCTAACCTTATAAATATTCAATCTGAGCCGCGTACCGTGTACCGCGATCTTAATAAGCATAGCGACACCCATTGGCTGTCGGGAAACAACTTAGCAAAAAAAAAAATACATTTGTTGTATGGTAGCCCCTATAATATATATATTTGTTTTTTAATGTTAATTGTTAAGGCGGCAACAAAAATACATAACCTATGAACTTTCATCTTTCTAGGTTTCAGGAACAATAATAACTCACCATGAAAAATACATTGATTGAATGTTAATATTCTCTCTCTAGTTATATTATTCTCCTAATAATGTATATGCTATGTTGAAGATCGTAAGCTAAGCTAAGCTAAGTAATTTTGCTGTCTCTGAAATAGCAAAAAATTTAAATGAGTTTTAAAATTATTGCTATCATCTTCAACGCAAGTAAAATACAGAAAAAAAAGTATTTTAGACCTGTCAGATTTGTATTTGAAATTTCTAGATGAGTTTAATCTGTACATCAGAATATTTCGGTTAAAGTCCCTGCAAGTTATTGTGTTCCGACTAATTTGACGTGACCAAAATCTACTGTGTTTCTTTCTTTATTTTATTGGAAAAAGATAGCGTGTTCCTTAAATAAGCTTAGTGTACAGAGAAAATACCACCATTGTTTCATATATAAGGCACTAGACATCGTAAGTATATTTAGAAGCAGCACTCAGACAGAGGTATTAAAAAGGTTTACTTCCCTAAATATTCCACTTCGCAGCTGTTATTTTCAATTTCTGTTTAGATGCAAGTCTGCCTTTATATTAAACTGGTACATAGAAAATTCTCTTAAAATAAAAATGAATACGCCATATTTGATATTGGGGCCATGAAAAGGGCGTATTTTAAATTTCAACTTGAATTTACAACGTTGTGTGTTCCGCTAGGCGTTAAGTTTAAAAATAACATCTCCTGTTCCCACTTGACATGTATAAGTTCCGTAACAACACTTTCCAATGTATTCCGCCGTGTAACGCTGGTATTTAAAATATTCCCCGGAACCAGCTGACGCTATCTTTTATGCTGTGGAACTTGTAAAATATGGTTTTAAAAATACATTATGATTTCATCTTTAAACAAGAAAAAAGAGAAGCTCGCTGAGTTTCTTTCGCTGCATCTATTTAGTGAGTGGCCGTGTTCCGATCAAGTGGTAAATTTTATAATTAAATACGTCACAGGAATTGCTTGTATGGTTTATGTGAAATAAACAATATTTTCGGGTCTATTCTATTATCTATAAGAAGATATCTCCCTACTTTTTACAAAGTAACAAGTAGGGAGATATCTAAATAACAGTTGCTATAAAATGACAATGTAATTTGAAAATGAAGTTTGAATATCGAATGAGGCATTGGTAGTAGCGGGAATTGCTGGGTTCGGTACTAGTATCATATGTTCGTACTGTCGAGTCGACATATCGATATCGAAACGCTTTACTATAATACGTTCGCGTTGAGGATGTAGATTCATTGTTAGCCACTGGTTTATTAATCAATTAAAAGAAAAACCATCACGACAAGCATATGGGCAGAGGTAGACACAGTTACATACGCATTAGGCGATGATATTTCGTCATGATGCACAAATCTCATAGAAACAGTTACCGGGAATCGAACTTGTGACTAACATCAACGAATCAAAAAGCATGAAAATTGGTCCAGCAGATCTCGAGTTCTAAGTGTCGTAACAAACCCATCTTTCTTTTATATATATTAAGTAAGTTGTTCATTTTGGTTTCTACTCAAAAACGTAATGTGGCACCTGTCAAAAAAAATGTAATTTTTTTTTCACATATAAATCGATGATTTGACACTTTCTACGGTATTCGAGAGCCAGATTATAAATCGAAAACGTGAAAACTTCACGAGTATACGAATGAACTCAGACGAGACGCCTCTGGGACACTGCCGGCGTGGATTGCCTATTTGCATATGCAAGTATTTTGAGTGCATTTTGACACCTTTTCAAAAACATTTCATCTTATTGTTTCAACAAAGACTTTTTTGAATTCCTAGGACTAGAACTCACCAGAATATATGCTACTTACTAGAATTCTTCTGGTTGCCGGAAGCGTAGTTTTATTTGTATGCTCGGAAAGAGAATTTAAAATTGGCATTACACATAATATTATGCTTTTATAAATCTTAATAAAAATTATTTTATTATAATTGATTTAAGACATTAAGGCAAAAAAGTGCACAAAGGTGGACTTATTAATGCTACATAACATTCTCTACCTGTCAAACTTGGGCAACAAAGGCTACTTTTAAACAGACTACATAAAAGAGATTATGTTTTTATGCAATAAGTAAGACGGAAACATTTCTGCCGTTTGAAAGTTATCTGTGGTATTATAATAATTCTCGCGGGCGAAGCCGCGGCTGGAAATCTAGTCTAGCAATAAATATAAAATCAAGACTTCCATGAAAACTGTAAAAATGACAATTTACATAAATCATAGTTTAAAAATTTGGAAATTTTTTCTAGAATATTTTTAAATTTTAATTTGTGTGTCAAAGCAGACGGATTTTTAGTTAATAAGAAATACACATAAAATGTTAATGTTAAGCTGAAAAGTTAAGACTTCTGCTAAGTTAGCTATACTTTAAACCAGAAAACGACAATGGCGTGCATTAAGGTTATGAGAGAAGGATAGTACCTAAACGTTTCACACTCATTATAGAAAATTAATATTCACTTCGTAAATCTTTATAAAACACCATTTCATTTTCGCGTTACAAAAAAAAATATAAATACTTTCCGCGAACAAATATTTTTAAAAGGCGTGCGTTTGTACGCGTGAAAAAACGCTCCCTTAAAATATCCGCTAAAAGATACTTTTAATATTTTTCACCAAATGAATACAATAGGATATTTCGCAAAAAAAGTCCAAGGGAACATCGTAAATATTTTTTTCTACGCAACATAGAATAATAAACATGTCAGTAACGTGCGGCGAATATCAGACGGCGTATATCCTTTTACATAGCAGCCATGATGAAATAAAATACCAGCGTAATATTTAGAAGTCTGACACCCTCGGTGCATCACCGTCAGAGTTGTATAATCTGTGCCGATGTGTTTTTTTTTAATTTAAGAAGACAACTAAGATCTTATGGTTTTAATGCCAAGTTGGGGTTAAAACTTTAAGCCTTTGGTTAACCAGAGATCGGAGCCTTCAAATTTATTTATTTACTAGCTACATGCCTCGGTTTTTCATGTATATAATACTAGCTGCCCGACCCGGCTTTGCACGGTTAGCTACGAAGGTAAATTAACGTAACGTTACGTAACTTAAGTTTTAGCCCTGACGATGCTGTAAAAGGCGAAACCGGTTGGCTATTTAAAAAATAGTTTTCAATTATAAGTTATATGTGAAAAGTACATGTGTTTCTAATTTAAAATGTGAAGTCCAATTGTATTTTAAATCATCCAGGAAACCATCGAAATATCCAGATAAAATTTCAACCCAATTGGTTCAGTCATTTAGAAGTTATGTGAATAGATAAATAAGTACGGAAAGATAATTCTTACTCCCTATTTATATATATATATATATATATCCGTTTTTTCGTAGAAATGAAGCATTTACCTGCGGTAAAAAGTAGCCTTTGTTCATCAGGGAAAATGTCGACTTCTAATGGTAAAATAATTTTTCAAATCGGTTCAGTAGTTTCGGAGACTATTCGATACAAACAAACAAATCTTTCCTCTTTATAATATAAGTATAGATTGTGCATCTTATATACATATTAACCTACTCTTGACTTGATCTGTAGGAATCCTGAATCTTTATCGTAATATTTCTCTTATCTTAATAACAACAAATTCCAACAGCATAACAAATATTTAAAGGCAGCTCTCACACAACAAACACGATTTTTTTACCATTTTTACAAATAATTGTACGATATCCGTCCGCGACTCCAACTTGCATTTGGCTGATTTTTTTCATTTTCACTCTACAAAACGAATTACAATAGACGAGTAGTGCTTTCGTGAAAACAGTATTCATAAAATGCTAATAAGACAAGCGGTCCTATTGAGTCCACAATGCAAAAATGCCTGGCCCTGAGTACATGGATTGTTTATTGAAGTTTACATTAACATTTTTATTAACGATTCCTTATAAAGGCTCTGGCAGAAGCTGACTAAAACACAATTTCGCGAGCGAATAGAATAAAAGCGCCTTCACGCCTATTATCCCCGAAGGGGTAGACAGAGATGTGCTAGTATATCTACGACTCGTAAGTTCAGTTACTAAAACATCCACGCAAGACTATCGCCAATTCGGGCACATTCAAATCCTGGGAAATGTAATGGTTATTCAGAAAAATCTGAAAAACATTTTTAAGAAAAGTTGCCCGACCTGGGAATTGAGCCCAGGACCCCAATCGGCTAACGGTCTTAATAGGCGACAGCTGTACCGTTACACCACACCACACAATAAAAATACCATTAAAAAAATCTTGAAATAGATAACGGAAGTATTAAAGGGCGGCATTGTCAAAAAACGTCATGCAAATGTATATTTAGACTAAAAATCATTGTATTTATTAAAAAAATAGAAAAAGTAGTGGGAAACAAGTAATACCTACGTACTTAGGCATGGCATCTATAACAGAAGATAATTTTGTGCGAAACCGTAGCTTCATATTGAAGTTTCGAAGCATGTAGTGCATAAAGAATATTGAACGTAAAAAAAGTCCCTATATGTCATAAAGCACGTAGAAGTGGGCTGTTAAATTTCATCCATCTCTATAGTCTATTCCATCTCGATCACTGGTTATAGAGAAAGTTATAAGATATATTGTCTATGGGAAGATCTTAAATCTATCATTTTATGTTTTAAATAAAAAGTTACGGTCTTAGCCTTTTGTCGCTTTTTATGACAGCAAAGGAGACGGATTTGATGTTGATAACTTACCTCATCTATAAACACCAAAGATGATTATCGTGCGTTGCTAATTTATAACCTTAATTGAATCAAAATCGAATCCGGTACCTCGTGCATAAAAGTTGTACACCAACTACGCTCAATCATAGAGACAATTAAATAATGTACAAAATATCACCAAACATAAACACATTGATATGAAGAGTTATTAGAGTGTGATTAATTATAAGTGTAATTTTATCATTCAATTTAACAAAAATAATAAGATATTTCAATTAGATACGTTAACTAGACTACATGATCACAAATTAAAAGTTACAGAATAAAAAGTAAAAGCAGTGATGTTATACACAACTCCGGATCTCGTTGTGGATACGAATATGTGAATAGTTTACATCGGTTTCGGGTACGGGTAGTTTCGGATAATTATTGTTACGGATATTCGATTTCTAGTAAAATTGTCTGTCATTTTAATTTAGTTAGAAGGCTTAATATTCCTGTATTAGGTTGGCAACGCATCGTTGGTGTCATAGATTATATATATATATATATTTGCGACGAACATATCCTTTAGCTATCTGTATTTAAATTTTGTAAATAAACAAATATTAAAACAAAACACTTTTTTTCAATCCAACCAACTCCAATATCATTACCAAAAAACAATTTAGGTAAAACACCTCTTTCTCCTTTGTTAATATTTCAAAGTGCTGATCCAATTGGCAAACAAAATTATCGAGATCCGTTCGGGATTGATGGAGTAATCGCCTAATTCGGTATAGAGGTACTATATTTTTCATAATACAAATGTATGTATTATGAGAAATAAAAGTATTTACATTGTCCCTCACATTGAGAAATTTTAGCGTCTGCTTTTGGGTGTTGTGTGTGCAGGAAATCTTAACAATTATTTTCTGTTTATATTTTAGTAATTTTATGTGAAAGCTATATAAATAGAAAATGTTAATGTGCATGGTTTATGCGTAGCTTCTTTTACTTATGTGTTTACGTAACCTTATGTGTATTTAAGATCTAAAAATGATACAAAGTAATAAATCATTTTTTTATTATTGTGACTAGTCATTTTTACTGAGCATGTAATATTTTAATTAACGGTTAAACATTATTACGAGTTAATAATTCTATCCGAATTTATTATGTGTTTTAGTAGTTCAGTTATTAATTTTTTTTTTCGGATATACGTTACTTCGATATTTGGTTGTGACTGGTGTTGAAACGGTTCCGGTTGTAACTATATTCGACAACGGTTATTCGATAGTTTCGGTTACGGTTAGGTAGCTCCATAACGTGCCTGGGTAAAAGTTAAATTAGTAAGGGTTGAAGTATCAAGATTTCGATGAAGTAAACACGCAACCTGTACTCAAACACGACATTGTTGAAACTAATTGTAGTTTTAAACATATATTTTTTTGGTATTTAACCGACTTGAAAATTATTCAGTTCTAAATTCTATTGCATGTTTGTTCTTCATGTGATTTTTACCTATAACTAGTACAAGACCACAAGCAATAGCATAGAATAGTTTTTTATTCAAAATAAGTATAAATTATACATTTTTTGAACGTCAAGTACAAAATATTCTTTTGCAATCATATTTTTCGTATAATTAATTTTAACATTACACATTTAAAAAAAAAATAATTAAATAAAAAAATAAAGAAATAAGTATATAATACGAGATATAACATAATTTGTAGATAAGATAACAGTACAAAAATTTAGTCATTAAAATATAAAGTAAAGCTAATATTAGCCTATCAACTTGTAATTAGTAGTACTTTCAATTCCACTCTTTCTCTGATCTCACCACCTCATTCATAATAGGAATGCGTTGGAAACATTTAATTAGCTGCTTGACTCAGCTTCGTACGGTTAGTTCATATTGCCGTAGTAATCGAGAGGGCAGTAAGTCACAGACGGCCGTTTTTTTATTATTGTTGATTCGGAATGCACGTGAAACGAGCATTCTTTCTATCCAGATGAAAAAAATATACGTAAATTAAAAATTCATTTTCTTGTTTGATAAAGAGCAGTAAAAACGGTAAATTTTCTCGAAAGCCATTTTCTCGAAACAGCATTTATTGACTTACTGCCGTATCTATTACCAGGGCAGCATAGTTGACACAATGACAGTAGCGCCACCTACCAGGTACAATTGTATTTTTAAACCATTTAGGAAACCATCGAAATATCTGTATAAAATTTCAACTCAATCCGTTTAGCCATTTAGAAGTTATATTACATAGATAAGTACGGAAACATAATTCTTACTACACGTTGTGCCATTACCCGTTTTCCCGTAGGAATAAAGCATTTTTCCACGGTAAAAAGTAGTCTATGTTCATCAGGGATAATGTCAGCTTGTATTGGAGTGAATTTTAAGTTTTCCAAATCGGTCAAGTAGTATCGGAGACTATTCAATACAAACAAACAAACAAACAAACAAACAAATCTTTCCTGTATATAAAATTAGCATAAATGTTATAAATACATCAAAAAGTACATACCTACTTTTTTATTAAAAATATTTGGTTACACCAAGGGCCGACGATGAAAAATGTGTAACCTTAAAGTTATTCTGTGAATTGAATAACGTGTCTCAAATGGGATTTGGTCGGCGTAATTGTTTTATCGCTTGCCGGCGACATTGGTCAAGCAGGGGTCACCGGGTCAGTCACAGCTGGAGCTCGCTTGTGGTCATAACACAGTCTACCTTTATGATAACATCTAACTGGCTTTGGTATAGTTTTATTCTTATTTAGGTTGGCTGAATGGAAATATAATAGGAGGGTCATTTTAGCTTAAGGACTTTTTTAGGGTTCCGTACAAAAAGGATAATAAGTTAAAAGGCAAAAAAGCTTTTTAGAAAATATTTTATCACATTTCGAGTTGCTCTCAACGAGCCTTTTCATTTGTTACCCATATTGTAGAAGTACTTTAAAAACAACTATTCCGCCATCTTGGTTGGTCCGCCATATTGGTTTTAGAATGATTTCATTCACCTTTTCGTGTATTGTCATCCAAACTAAACGTGTATACAAAATTTCAGCGTAATCGGGTGAAGATATCTACTTCCAAATTGAATTCTAATATTCCACCCGAACATACATACTTACATACACACAGTGCAAGTTAAAAAAAAGCTTTTAAAAACGGAACCCTATTACTAAGATTTTGCTGTTCGTCTGTCTGTCATGAGGCTGTATCTTATAAAGAATAATAGCTAAAAAGTGTTTTTTTTAACAGATAATATCTATTGCCGATATAACAATAAACACTAAAAAGATAATTAAAATAATGGATAAAGCGTGCTCCCATACAATAAACGTGAATTGTATCGTTTTTACAAATAACTAGCTGTCCGCCCGCGGCTATGCCCGCGTGAATTATTTTAATAATACAGACAACTTTCAAAGGTCAGACATTTTTTCGACTTATACCTAATACTAATCGCGTAAAAACATTCCCTCTTTTAACGTAGTCGGTTAAAAAGTAACCTATGTCCTTCCTCACAGTCAACTCTATCTCTGTACTAAATTTCATCGAAATCATTTCAGTGGTTTAGGCGTGACAGCGTAACAGACAGACAGAGTTACTTGTGCATTTATAATATTAGCACGGATACGGAACCCTAAAAAGTTTAAATACCATGCCTACATAAATAGACGTAATATAAACCCAAATACTGAATACAGACATCTTCACACACCAACAAAAAAACAGGAAACAACCAAGAACCGAAATAAAAAAACCACTTAACTAGTATTTATTCAGTAATAAATCTACGCAAGTGGTCCCGTAGAAATTGTTTTACGTCGTTCCTTTGATGGATTACACGGCGATTACTGGCGGCAGGAAATCCGCATATTTTTCATTTGGCAATTATTGCTGCGATACGAAAATATCGCGGAACACGACCATTGATTAGATTACCAGCACACAACGGCTTACGTGGAAACTTTGGCCTATTAGCTCGCTATCAACCTCAGAGCATACACTACTATGGATCCTAATCGAATAAAATAAAAAAAAACGGCCAAGTGCGAGACATGTACGCGAACGAATCAAATACATTAATGGTTAATCAGCAAAAACATCCCATTTCATTTTTAAATTTAATAATCTGTTTACATGAATAAAATTAAATTATAAACATTTTGATCTAATTGTGTATTATTAAATCACGCTTCCTTACATATTTACTTTATCCCATGTGTTGTCATATCATCTGTGAAAGTTACAACTTTTGAGCGATCACGGTTATTAAATACAGTCTGGTGACAGACATACAAATGGATAGCGGAGTTTTGGAAGTAGGGTTCTAGTTTTTAATAATAAAGTCACCAGGTGCTCGAAATAGGCTGATGTATGCAGGCACGAAATAAAAAATAAAAAATATTCTCGTATTTTAACAAATTATACACATACAGTTAACTCCAAAGAAAATATATGTACTAAGTACTGAGGTTAGACAATGATTTAGAAATTAATTTTACGTGTATAAAATAATTGTTCTAAGTGTTTTTTTGAGTTTAGGTACATAACTTTATATTATTAGATTACTCAAACAAGACATACAGTCGCCGTTAGTCGTATTTTTATAACTTATAGCTCAGTATAACAATCCTGAAATGATTTGATGGTAAGTGAAGATGTTTAGTCAAATTTAAATATTTCTTCCTTAAGGTGGCACGGTTTTAGCTCTCATATGAATCCAAGTAGCAATAGTTACATTCATATGACAGTACTAATTATCTAGATCAATTTTTTACACCCTGAAATCCCTACGTAACAAATGTTAGCGAAATTATTAGAGCTGTTTCGAGATCGCCGGTATAAATAAATAGATAAATGTATAAACAAGAATTGCTCGTCTAACAATAACAAATTGTTAATGTTCATTATTTACTTCTTGATTTATATACTGCCAAATTTTTCTGTAAGGATCTCTTGTTAAAGAAAGCTTTTTGTTGTGTGAAATAAAGTTGGTTTTTTAATATGCATTATATTGTGTTCTAGACTATTATATACTCTAATACCCAGTCGGTGGATTGTATTAATTTAGAACACACCCTGTGGGTGTTTGTTTCATGTTATCGCGTGTCTTTACCAAACTCAGAATTAAACATCGTTCGCATGTTCAGGTTAAAGGTTTGGGATGTTACTATATTTTACCTCGCAATATATATTGCTTTGTGACGGTGCATATACGATATTGTTATATTATACTAGCTTTTCCGGTAAACTTTATACCTCTCGGCCCATGTCATGTGGTATTTTTCTTAATTTTTAAATGTATTAATTAATTATTTGTTCTTTTCCGGACGAAAACAAATCCAAAAAATTACAAAAATCGGTCTAGCCGTTTTTGAGTTATAAAAAGGTGACCAACACGAATTTTTTTGTCTCGTTGAACTTCATACTTTCACACTTATTGGGTATGAAGATTGAAATTACATTTAAAATCATAATAATAACAAATTAAACACTTTTAAATTTAATTAAGTTTTGAACGACAGAACGAACATTGAAAGTTTGACGGGTAGGAATAGTTTCTAAGGGAAAACGTAATTGTTATCTATAAAATTAAATAAAATTAGAGTGTCTGTATGTAATATTAAAATAACCGCTTTCTACACAGTGCATGTCTATATTTACAATATATATATACCAAAACAACATTTTTTAGATATTTTGTCTATTTGTTTGTACTCGCTAATGTCCAAATCGCTCCAACTTTGAAACGGCTGGAGCGATTTGGACGGGACTTTTGCTGACAGAAGGCTAATGTAATATGGACCGGCTTTGGCTACTTTTATTTTACATTTTTATTTTAGAAATAAAATTAATTAATTAGTTGAAAACGCGGAAGGAATCGCGGGTCCAGCTAGTTTTTTCTATATTTTTAGATTTTTTTTATATCTACTTACCTTTTAAGCTTTCCTCGGACTTCCGCAAATAATTCCTGGACCGATTAGGCCGTTTCCGACTTTTAGTAAGATTAACAAACAGAAATTTTGATTTTTATATATGTAGATGATATATAATTAGATATACAAGTAGGGTCACTTGTTCTACGAGGTTTTTTTAGTTTATCTAAATAACTTAACGTTGCCTTAGTAGTGCCTGACATGGCGACGGACTTGCCGCCTGTCATGTTATTGGACCTAATTAATAGTATCTCTTCCTACCCCTTCCGGGACATGGGCGTGACGGTTTCGTGTTTTTTTTTGGTATCTTACAATAAGTAAAAAAAATATCGTCACTCCAATATCTCCGAAAGGATAAGCAGTTGTATATATGCACCCACAATTAACCGACAATATTAGATCCCGTTGATATGACAGATATGAATCTTAGGCAACTTTATGACTATTTTATTATTTCTCACATAAACTGAAAAAAAAAAAAACTTATAAGACGACCTAGTTCGTAATCCACAATATTAACTGAAAGGTTATTTATTAGTTGGGATTTCGTTAGTGAAATCAAATCATCAGTTCGTATTTGTTAGTTGTTTTCATTTGATAGACGGATTGAAAGTTTACAAAAAAAAGTGTTGGATATATTCAAAAAAGTCGAAAACCTATTCAATTTTGATTGAAAACTAGCTAGTTCCCGCGTAATCCCATGTTTGCTTTTATATTTTGATTGGGGGAGGGTGTTTACTACGATTCACGGGCTTAAAAAGTTTTCATATCGGATTTATTTACCGGTACGATTTGGACCTCGTTGATTTGTCTGGTCAGCATATTCGCGGCTAGAGTTCAAGTCAAAACGTAATAGATTTAAAAACACGATGGTGTCATAAGTAATTGCAATTTTTATTTACTTTTCGCACGTTTTTATTTATTTATATTATTTAATATATTTTTAAACTAAAATTCCACAGTAAAAGTAGTCTAAGCTACTTTATTATATCAGCTGTTTGCTAGTGAAAGTCCCGTCAAAATTGGTCTAGCCGTTGAGATTAGCGGGTACAAACAGACGAACAAACACACAGATAGACAAATATTCTAAAAAATACTATTTTGTAATTACGTTTATTATACATACAGATATACAAATTTAATTTATTTGCATAGATAAAATAGAAAGGTTCATATAATGTATTATTATTACAGATTCATGAGTAGGTATCTTATATTGCAATTTGCAGCAGAATTAATTTTGTGTCTTGTTTTGTCGAGTTACATTTTTGGCGGGAGTCCGCAAAATAATAATTTGATCGTCTCTATGGTCGAGAGGTGTCCAACTTTGACGCATTGGGTTCGATTTCGAATCTTGGGTTCTTATAATATTTTTTCAGTTTATCCGAAAAACATAGCTTTTTACGTCATGGGATCTAATATTTTCGGCTAATCGTGGGTACATATGTACCTCTGCCTAACATTTCAGGGATAAGGTCGTGACGGTATTTTTTTAAAGCTATAATAAATAAATAAATAAATATCACTGGACAAATTGCACAAATTGATCTAACCCCAAAATAAATAAATTATGTGTTTGTGTTATGGGTGTTAGAAAACGATATACATAGAAATACTTATACTATAGATACCAGAATAAATCTAATTAACACCCAGACCCGGAAATACAGACATCTATGCTCATTACACGAACGCCTGTCGCTGTCGGGAATCGAACCCGAGCCTCGTGGTTAGTCGGTGGAGCTAGGCTGAGATAATTTAAAAAGAATGAATCAAGCAAGATCAAAACGAAAGCTATAGCAGAGAACTTTTATATTCTATGAGCTTTTAACATTCCGGCAACTAAATGAAGTCGCTTACGATATGAGATTTTAGTCACGACCTCGCTGAATACAGCGTAACTCAGGCAGCAGGAACTTGAAGTGAGTTAATCGGTACACGTGTCCTTAATATGTACATGCTGCCTTAATACTTCAGAACTGCATCGATTTTGTGTAGAATGTTACAGTTTATTAGAATATCCAAAGTTTCTAAATATTAAAAAGTTTATCTAAATATTGGAAAACTGCCAGGGCTTTAAACACTTTGTTTATATTTTTGTTGAATTTCAACAGGTGAATGAACATTATACTATGTATAAACAAACTTATAAATTTTTACATCTGTCATGTTCGGTAAGTAGGTCATTATTACCCTCAAACGGGGCTTGTAAGTGATCAATTACCGCTCTAGGGTAATAATGTAGCTAGAAAAGCCTAGGGCAGTAAGTAATTTTAAAAAAGAACAAATCATTCTTTTGAAAAGTTCGCGTACAACTAATCCAATGAGCAAAGAGGTTGTATCGCTATTCAGCCTCGTTTCGTATGAGTATAATAGTCATCAATTTTAAATATCGAACGGCGTAGCTCGATTTCGTTCTTAAAAAAAAATAAGAAAGTCCTTTACATACTTCGTTCTTTTTAATGAAAAAGGGCGGGAATAGAAAACTTTTGTTTTAAATATTGTTTGTTTTTGGTATTTTTTATAATTACGTTCTAATTAGGAAATGAGTTCTTCAAATAATGAAGATATAAGCTGCACTCCCGATTCAATTAAAATGGAAGCTGAAGCTACAATTAACAATATTTTGCCTGAAACACCGAGACTATTCTCAAAATACTTTATTCTTGTGATGCCAATTTTTTTCTACTTACCTCACAATCAAGATGTAAAGCAGAGTAGTTAGCTCGGGTGTAAGCATCAATTGCACCCTTGAACTATATGCACCCTCGCTGCGCTCATGCGCCAAAATATCTCGGGCTGGAATTGATGCCTTACAGCCCTTGGCCACTAATCTACTATTAATGCATTTAATATTTGAGATCCTTGCAGTGTTCTATTCTTATATTTAACTAGCTGAGCCCGCGACTTCATCTGCGTTTTTATTTAATTATTTTATTTTAATATAACAATAATTTTAAAATAAAAGTAGTCTAAGCCGTTCATTATTAAATTAGCTGTCCGCCAGTGAATGTCTCGTCCAAATCGGTCCAGCCGTTGTAGAGATTAGCGGGTACAAACAGACTGACAGACAGACAGACAAATATTTTAAAAATGATTGTTTTGGTATACATTTATCTTAATATTACACCCAGACACTCCAATTTTATTTATTATGTATGGATGTATAGTTAATTTATTTATTATATACAAATAATTTATGTATAGATAAAAAGTCGCATCATAAACGCAAATATTTAATTTATACTCTACTAGCGACACGCCTCAGCTTCGCACGGTGTATTAAACATGTTATTATATATACATACGAGTATAAAACTTCCTTTTGAATCACTCTATGTGTTAAAATAGCGCCTAAAAATCCATTGGGTAGTTTTAAAGCTCTAAGCATACAAAAAGACAGACAGGAATGGGAAGGCGACTTGGTTTTATACCATGTAGTGATAATTCTTCAACTTTACGGCAACTAAAATAGGTTACTTATGAGATTTTAGTCACGATCTCACTGAAACCAGTGTAACTTTGGAAGTTGAGTGAGTTAAGTGACGTCATTACTGTACGTGTTCTCGTATATACCCAACATAAATGTTTATCGCCTCTGTGGTCTGGTTTCGATTCCCAGGTAGAGTTTCTTGTTCTTAATTTTTTTTTAATTTATTTTAAAAATATATGACTGACAGCGGAGTCTTATTAATAGGGTAACGTTTCTACTTATATAGGGGGGTTTTATTCTTTGGGTACGAAACCCTAAAAACGAGTATGAGGGACTATTTGAACTAGGACCAGGACAGTTGATCTCCGAACTCAAAATTGCCTACGAATGTGAACACCAACACTCCCAAGATGTCAACAAAAAACCACAGGTGCTTCGCTGTCCTGTGGCCGGGGTGTTAGGCCTGGTGTGCAAGTCTACCGGCCACCCTACCCTCATTGTCATTATGGCGGTAGGAATTGGTAAGGCGGTGGATCCATACCCAAGCGAGTTGCTGCACAGCACTCTACCAGTGAAAAAAGTAAGTTACCAAAATAATTGTGTGATTTAAAATAAACCAGCGCCATCTAGTTTTTACGTAATGTATTGAAAGCATTAACAGGGACTCAAAAGTCATAATTCAAAACATATTTCACGCGGGAGCCAAGTTTCTCTTTTCAGCTCAACCCAATCAAACTTTATATCACAATGAAGCGAATTTCACGGAGACTTCTGTAACATAAAATACAAATACTTATTACGTCCGACTCGAGCATTGTTCTTTTTATTTGTTAGCCAATCAGAGTCCGGGTTATGATACACTCGAGTGAGGTAACATTGGAGGTATTTTGTCCTTTTTGGATCTGGTTTATCTAATATTACCGATCGGATGCGGAAATGTAGCAAAACGAATTTTCGGCAGTTGTAAAATGAACATTCAAAAATGTAAAATCAAACAATGACGCAGGTTTTTTTTATAGTATAAGACAGCGAACAGGCACACGGATCTCCTGATGGTAAGAGACAACCGTGGCCTATAGACACCATAGATGTAGATGTGCCGCTGTCCTGTGGTCGGGCTGTTAGACCTCATGTGCAAGTCTACCGGCTACCTTACCCTCTGGACCGGAACACGACAGTGTCATTATGGCGGCAGGATTAGGTAAGGCGGTGGATCCCTACCCGGGCGAGTTCCCTACCTAGCACTCTACCACCTACCTAGTTTCCTAGTTTGTCCATATTTCAGTTTATTTTGTATATTATATAATCAATTGTGCTCGCAACTTCGTGCACGTCTTTACTTGTTAACAAAATCTAAAATAAAAGTTAACTAAGCTGTTCCTTATTACATCAGCTATCTACCAGTGAAAGTCCGTCAAAATCGGCCCAACCGTTTCAGAGGTTAGCGGGTACGTTTATACAGATAGACAAGTAAACATTGTAAGAAATATTATTTTGGGATGTAACCTTGTAGACATACATAATATGCATTTAGTAAAAAGCGATTATTTTAATATTACATACAGATACTTCTTTTTTTGCATAGATAATTTCAATAATTATAAGCTTTCATTTAACTTGCATTGTATGTATGTAAGTATGTATGTTATGTGGCCTATAGACACCATAGATGTTGTAGGTGCGCCGCTGCCCTGTGGTCGAGCTGTAAGACCTTATGTGTAAATCTACTAGTTATATTTCAGTCCATGTTTACGCCAGGTCCTTGCCCAGTAGGCAGAGAGTATCGAGTGCCAAGTGTCAGGATTCGTACATACTTGCCAAGCTTCATACTATCTTTATACAAATACGCCGGTAACAGAGACTTATGACACCATCCTCGAATAACACATGAACAATTTGCTCGTGGAATGTCCACCAAGATCTCCCTTTCTAAATCTAACAAGTGTAATGCAGTAAAACTGCAAAAACCTGACTTCAACTTGTTTAACATTTTCTTTCCATTTTAATTCATTTTCCATATTCTAAAACATTTTACAAACACACTATTTATAATGTGTTCAAGCTACCTACACCTAAGGTTTATCTGATCCTAGTAATAATCTGAACGTTAACTTTACTAAAATTCATTATCTTTATTATCTCATAACATAGTTTAAGTAATAATGCTGTAGCAGTCTTAACCCTGGGTCAATGAAACTTAAGGCGATCAAACGCATCATAAAATGAAACTAAGTAATCTCCTACAAAGCTTTATAATGTACTAGTCGCTGCTTATAGGTTTGTTCGAATTGTAATGCTATTTTTATCTGATACTAGCTGAACCCGCGGCTTCGCCCGCGTGAATTATTCTAATAATTCAGACAACTTTCAAAGGGCAGACATTTTTCC